>CAKAIZ010000270.1:0-15110 GCA_916610145.1 Eristalis arbustorum | reverse complement strand
GGTTTCAGAGCAGTATATATATATATATATATATATAATATAAAAATATTGAGAAAATTATCAGATTTTCCATGAAAAATGTGGGTAAAAGAGCAGAAAAAGTTATATGAAAAGAAGAAACTAGTAAAAATCACAGGAAAAAGTTGGTTAAAGATCAAAAACTTTCATAGTAGTTTAGGAAATGCGGGTTTCAGCGCAGTATATATATAAAAAATAGCAGTATAATATAAAAATATTGAGAAAATAATCAGTTTTTCCATGAAAAATGTAGGTAAAAGAGCAGAAAAAGTTATATGAAAAGAAGAAACTAGTAAAAATCACAGGAAAAAGTTGATTAAAGATCAAAAAACTTTCATAGTAGTTTAGGAAATGCGGGTTTCAGCGCAGTATATATATAAAAAATAGCAAAAAATATTGAGAAAATAATCAGATTTTCCATGAAAAATGTAGGTAAAAGAGCAGAAAAAGTTATATGAAAAGAAGAAACTAGTAAAAATCACAGGAAAAAGTTGGTTAAAGATCAAAAACTTTCATAGTAGTTTAGGAAATGAGGGTTTCAGCGCTATAATATATATATATATAATATATATATATATATATATATAATATAAAAATATTGAGAAAATAATCAGATTTTCCATGAAAAATGTAGGTAAAAGAGCAGAAAAAGTTATATGAAAAGAAGAAACTAGTAAAAATCACAGGAAAAATTTGGTTAAAGATCAAAAACTTTCATAGTAGTTTAGGAAATGCGGGTTTCAGCGCAGTATATATATATATATATATATATATTATAAAAATATTGAGAAAATAATCAGATTTTCCATGAAAAAAGTAGGTAAAAGAGCAGAAAAAGTTAAATGAAAAGAAGAAACTAGTAAAAATCACAGGAAAAAGTTGGTTAAAGATCAAAAACTTTCATAGTAGTTTAGGAAATGCGGGTTTCAGCGCAGTATATATATATATAATAAAATAATATTGAGAAAATAATCAGATTTTCCATGAAAAATGTAGGTAAAAGAGCAGAAAAAGTTATATGAAAAGAAGAAACTAGTAAAAATCACAGGAAAACGTTGGTTAAAGGTCAAAAACTTTTATAGTAGTTCAGGAAATGCGGGTTTCAGCGCAGTATATATATAAAAATAGCAGATATAATATAAAAATATTGAGAAAATAATCAGATTTTCCATGAAAAAATGTAGGTAAAAGAGCAGAAAAAGTTATATGAAAAGAAGAAACTAGTAAAAATCACAGGAAAAAGTTGGTTAAAGATCAAAAAACTTTCATAGTAGTTTAGGAAATGCGGGTTTCAGCGCAGTATATATATATATAATATAAAAATATTGAGAAAATAGTCAGATTTTCCATGAAAAAAGTAGGAAAAAGAGCAGAAAAAGTTATATGAAAAGAAGAAACTAGCAAAAATCACAGGAAAAAGTTGGTTAAAGATCAAAAACTTTTATAGTAGTTCAGGAAATGCGGGTTTCAGCGCAGTATATATATATATAAATAGCAGTATAATATAAAAATATAGAGAAAATAATCAGATTTTCCATGAAAAATGTAGGTAAAAGAGCAGAAAAAGTTATATGAAAAGAAGAAACTAGTAAAAATCACAGGAAAAAGTTGGTTAAAGATCAAAAACTTTTATAGTAGTTCAGGAAATGCGGGTTTCAGCGCAGTATATATATAAAAATAGCAGTATAATATAAAAATATTGAGAAAATAATCAGATTTTCCATGAAAAATGTAGGTAAAAGAGCAGAAAAAGTTATATGAAAAGAAGAAACTAGTAAAAATCACAGGAAAAAGTTGGTTAAAGATCAAAAACTTTCACAGTAGTTTAGGAAATGCGGGTTTCAGCGCAGTATATATATATATAATATAAAAATATTGAGAAAATAATCAGATTTTCCATGAAAAATGTAGGTAAAAGAGCAGAAAAAGTAATATGAGAAGAAGAAACTAGCAAAAATCACAGGAAAAGTTGCTTAAAGATCAAAAACTTTCATAGAAGTTTAGGAAATGCGGGTTTCAGCGCAGTATATATATATATATAATATAAAAATATTGAGAAAATAATCAGATTTTCCATGAAAAATGTAAGTAAAAGAGCAGAAAAAGTTATATGAAAAGAAGAAACTAGTAAAAATCACAGGAAAAAGTTGGTTAAAGATCAAAAACTTTCATAGTAGTTTAGGAAATGCGGGTTTCAGCGCAGTTTATATATACATATATAATATAAAAATATTGAGAAAATAATCAGATTTTCCATGAAAAAAGTAGGTAAAAGAGCAGAAAAAGTTATATGAAAAGAAGAAACTAGTAAAAATCACAGGAAAAAGTTGGTTAAAGATCAAAAACTTTCATAGTAGTTTAGGAAATGCAGGTTTCAGCGCAGTATATATATATATATAGCAGTATAATATAAAAATATTGAGAAAATAATCAGATTTTCCATGAAAAATGTAGGTAAAAGAGCAGAAAAAGTTATATGAAAAGAAGAAACTAGTAAAAACCACAAGAAAAAGTTGGTTAAAGATCAAAAACTTTCATAGTAGCTTAGGAAATGCGGGTTTCAGCGCATGATATATATAAAAATAGCAGTATAATATAAAAATATTGAGAAAATAATCAGATTTTCCATGAAAAATGTAGGTAAAAGAGCAGAAAAAGTTATATGAAAGAAGAAACTAGTAAAAATCACAGGAAAAAGTTGGTTAAAGATCAACAACTTTCATAGTAGTTTAGGAAATGCGGGTTTCAACGGTATATATATAAAAATAGCAGTATAATATAAAAATATTGAGAAAATAATCAGATTTTCCATGAAAAAATGTAGGTAAAAGAGCAGAAAAAGTTATATGAAAAGAAGAAACTAGTAAAAATCACAGGAAAAAGTTAGTTAAAGATCAAAAACTTTCATAGTAGTTTAGGAAATGCGGGTTTCAGCGCAGTATATATATAAAAATAGCAGTATAATATAAAAATATTGAGAAAATAATCAGATTTTCCATGAAAAATGTAGGTAAAAAGAGCAGAAAAAGTTATATGAAAAGAAGAAACTAGTAAAAATCACAGGAAAAAGTTGGTTAAAGATCAAAAACTTTCATAGTAGTTTAGGAAATGCGGGTTTCAGCGCAGTATATATATATATAATATAAAAAATATTGAGAAAATAATCAGATTTTCCATGAAAAAAGTAGGTAAAAGAGCAGAAAAAAGTTATAATGAAAGAAGAAGAAACTAGTAAAAAATCACAGGAAAAAGTTGGTTAAAGATCAAAAAACGTTCATAGTAGTTCAGGAAATGCGGGTTTCAGCGCAGTATATATATATATATATAATATAAAAATATTGAGAAAATAATCAGATTTTCCATGAAAAAAAGTAGGTAAAAGAGCAGAAAAAGTTATATGAAAAAGAAGAAACTAGTAAAAACCAGAGGAAAAAGTTGGTTAAAGATCAAAAACTTTCATAGTAGTTTAGGAAATGCGGGTTTCAGCGCAGTATATATATAAAAATAGCAGTATAATATAAAAATATTGAGAAAATAATCAGATTTTCCATGAAAAATGTAGGTAAAAGAGCAGAAAAAGTTATATGAAAAAGAAGAAACTAGTAAAAATCACAGGAAAAAGTTGGTTAAAGATCAAAAACTTTCATAGTGGTTTAGGAAATGCGGGGTTTCAGCGCAGTATATATATATAATATAAAAATATTGAGAAAATAATCAGATTTTCTATGAAAAAATGTAGGTAAAAGAGCAGAAAAAGTTATATGAAAAGAAGAAAACTAGTAAAAATCACAGGAAAAAGTTGGTTAAAGATCAAAAACTTTCATAGTAGTTTAGGAAATGCAGGTTTCAGCGCAGATATATATATATATATAGCAGTATAATATAAAAATATTGAGAAAAATAATCAGATTTTCCATGAAAAATGTAGGGTAAAAGAGCAGAAAAAGTTATATGAAAGAAGAAGAAACTAGTAAAAACCACAAGAAAAAGTTGGGTTAAAGATCAAAAACTTTCATAGTAGCTTAGGAAATGCGGGTTTCAGCGCATGATATATATAAAAAATAGCAGTATAATATAAAAATATTGAGAAAATAATCAGATTTTCCATGAAAAATGTAGGTAAAAGAGCAGAAAAAGTTATATGAAAAGAAGAAACTAGTAAAAATCACAGGAAAAAGTTGGTTAAAGATCAACAACTTTCATAGTAGTTTAGGAAATGCGGGTTTCAACGCAGTATATATATAAAAATAGCAGTATAATATAAAAATATTGAGAAAAATAATCAGATTTTCCATGAAAAATGTAGGTAAAAGAGCAGAAAAAAGTTATATGAAAAGAAGAAACTAGTAAAAATCACAGGAAAAAGTTAGTTAAAGATCAAAAACTTTCATAGTAGTTTAGGAAATGCGGGTTTCAGCGCAGTATATATATAAAAATAGCAGTATAATATAAAAAATATTGAGAAAATAATCAGATTTTCCATGAAAAATGTAGGTAAAAGAGCAGAAAAAGTTATATGAAAAGAAGAGAAACTAGTAAAAATCACAGGAAAAAGTTGGTTAAAGATCAAAAAACTTTCATAGTAGTTTAGGAAATGCGGGTTTCAGCGCAGTATATATATATATATAATATAAAAAATATTGAGAAAATAATCAGATTTATCCATGAAAAATGTAGGTAAAAGAGCAGAAAAAGTTATATGAAAAGAAGAAACTAGTAAAAATCACAGGAAAAAGTTGGTTAAAGATCAAAAACGTTCATAGTAGTTCAGGAAATGCGGGTTTCAGCGCAGTATATAATATACATATATAATATAAAAATATTGAGAAAAATAATCAGATTTTCCATGAAAAAAGTAGGTAAAAGAGCAGAAAAAGTTATATGAAAAGAAGAAACTAGTAAAAACCAGAGGAAAAAGTTGGTTAAAGATCAAAAACTTTCATAGTAGTTTAGGAAATGCGGGTTTCAGCGCAGTATATATATAAAAATAGCAGTTATAATATAAAAATATTGAGAAAAATAATCAGATTTTCCATGAAAAATGTAGGTAAAAGAGCAGAAAAAGTTATATGAAAAGAAGAAACTAGTAAAAATCACAGGAAAAAGTTGGTTAAAGATCAAAAACTTTCATAGTGGTTTAGGAAATGCGGGTTTCAGCGCAGTATATATATATATATAAAAATATTGAGAAAAAAAATCAGATTTTCTATGAAAAATGTAGGTAAAAGAGCAGAAAAAGTTATATGAAAAGAAGAAAACTAGTAAAAATCACAGGAAAAAGTGGTTAAAGATCAAAAAACGTTCATAGTAGCTTAGGAAATGCGGGTTTCAGCGCAGTATATATATATATAGCAGTATAATATAAAAATATTGAGAAAATAATCAGATTTTCCATGAAAAATGTAGGTAAAAGAGCAGAAAAAGTTATATGAAAAGAAGAAACTAGTAAAAATCACAGGAAAAAGTTGGTTAAAGATCAAAAACTTTCATAGTATTTTAGGAAATGCGGGTTTCAACGCAGTATATATATAAAAATAGCAGTATAATATAAAAATACTGAGAAAATAATCAGATTTTCCATGAAAAATGTAGGTATAAGAGCAGAAAAAGTTATATGAAAAGAAGAAACTAGTAAGAATCACAGGAAAAAGTTGGTTAAAGATCAAAAACTTTCATAGTAGTTCAGGAAATGCGGGTTTCAGCGCAGTATATATATACATATATAATATAAAAATATTGAGAAAATAATCAGATTTTCCATGAAAAAAGTAGGTAAAAGAGCAGAAAAAGTTATATGAAAAGAAGAAACTAGTAAAAACCACAGGAAAAAGTTGGTTAAAGATCAAAAACTTTCATAGTAGTTTAGGAAATGCGGGTTTCAGCGCATTATATATATAAAAATAGCAGTATAATATAAAAATATTGAGAAAATAATCAGATTTTCCATGAAAAATGTAGGTAAAAGAGCAGAAAAAGTTATATGAAAAGAAGAAACTAGTAAAAATCACAGGAAAAAGTTGGTTAAAGATCAAAGCTTTCATAGTAGTTTAGGAAATGCTGGTTTCAGCGCAGTATATATATATATAATACAAAAATATTGAGAAAATAATCAGATTTTCCATGAAAAAATGTAGGTAAAAGAGCAGAAAAAAGTTATATGAAAAGAAGAAACTAGTAAAAATCACAGGAAAAAGTTGGTTAAAGATCAAAAACTTTCATAGTAGTTTAGGAAATGCGGGTTTCAGCGCAGTATATATATATATAATATAAAAATACTGAGAAAATAATCACATTTTCCATGAAAAATGTAGGTAAAAGAGCAGAAAAAGTTATATGAAAAGAAGAAACTAGTAAAAATCACAGGAAAAAGTTGGTTAAAGATCAAAAACTTTCATAGTAGTTTAGGAAATGCGGTGTTTCAGCGCAGTATATATATATATATATATATATATATATATATATAATATAAAAATATTGAGAACATAATCAGATTTTCCATGAAAAATGTAGGTAAAAGAGCAGAAAAAGTTATATAAAAAGAAGAAACTAGTAAAAATCACAGGAAAAAGTTGGTTAAAGATCAAAAACTTTCATAGTAGTTTAGGAAATGCGGGTTTCAGCGCAGTATATATATAAAAATAGCAAAAATATTGAGAAAATAATCAGATTTTCCATGAAAAATGTAGGTAAAAGAGCAGAAAAAGTTATATGAGAAGAAGAAACTAGTAAAAATCACAGGAAAAAGTTGGTTAAAGACCAAAAACTTTCATAGTAGTTTAGAAAATGCGGGTTTCAGCGTAGTATATATATATATATAGCAGTATAATATAAAAATATTGAGAAAATAATCAGATTTTCCATGAAAAATGTAGGTAAAAGAGCAGAAAAAGTTATATGAAAAGAAGAAACTAGTAAAAATCACAGGAAAAAGTTAGTTAAAGATCAAAAACTTTCATAGTAGTTTAGGAAATGCGGGTTTCAGCACAGTATATATATAAAAATAGCAGTATAATATAAAAATACTGAGAAAATAATCAGATTTTCCATGAAAAATGTAGGTAAAAGAGCAGAAAAAGTTATATGAAAAGAAGAAACTAGTAAAAATCACAGGAAAAAGTTAGTTAAAGATCAAAAACTTTCATAGTAGTTTAGGAAATGCGGGTTTCAGCGCAGTATATATAATAAAAATAGCAGTATAATATAAAAATATTGAGAAAATAATCAGATTTTCCATGAAAAATGTAGGTAAAAAGAGCAGAAAAAGTTATATGAAAAGAAGAAACTAGTAAAAATCACAGGAAAAAGTTGGTTAAAGATTAAAAACACTTAGTAGTTTAGGAAATTGCGGGTTTCAGCGCAGTATATATATATAAAATAGCAAAAATATTGAGAAAATAATCAGATTTTCCATGAAAAATGTAGGTAAAAGAGCAGAAAAAGTTATATGAAAAGAAGAAACTAGTAAAAATCACAGGAAAAAGTTGGTTAAAGATCAAAAACTTTCATAGTAGTTTAGGAAATGCGGATTCAGCGCAGTATATATATAATATAATATAAAAATATTGAGAAAATAATCAGATTTTCCATGAAAAATGTAGGTAAAAGAGCAGAAAAAGTTATATGAAAGAAGAAACTAGTAAAAATCACAGGAAAAAGTTGGTTAAAGATCAAAAACTTTCATAGTAGTTCAGGAAATGCGGGTTTCAGCGCAGTATATATATACATATATAATATAAAAAATATTGAGAAAATAATCAGATTTTCATGAAAAAAAGTAGGTAAAAGAGCAGAAAAAGTTATATGAAAAGAAGAGAACTAGTAAAAACCACAGGAAAAAAGTTGGTTAAAGATCAAAAACTTTCATAGTAGTTTAGGAAATGCGGGTTTCAGCGCAGTATATATATAAAAATAGCAGCATAATATAAAAATATTGAGAAAATAATCAGATTTTCCATGAAAAATGTAGGTAAAAGAGCAGAAAAAGTTATATGAAAAGAAGAAACTAGTAAAAATCACAGGAAAAAGTGGTTAAAGATCAAAAACGTTCATAGTAGCTTAGGAAATGCGGGTTTCAGCGCAGTATATATATAATATAGCAGTATAATATAAAAATATTGAGAAAAATAATCAGATTTTCCATGAAAAATGTAGGTAAAAGAGCAGAAAAAGTTATATGAAAAGAAGAAACTAGTAAAAATCACAGGAAAAAGTTGGTTAAAGATATATAAAAATACTGAGAAAATAATCAGATTTTCCATGAAAAATGTAGGTAAAAGAGCAGAAAAAGTTATATGAAAAGAAGAAACTAGTAAGAATCACAGGAAAAAGTTGGTTAAAGATCAAAAACTTTCATAGTAGTTCAGGAAATGCGGGTTTCAGCGCAGTATATATATACATATATAATATAAAAATATTGAGAAAATAATCAGATTTTCCATGAAAAAAAGTAGGTAAAAGAGCAGAAAAAGTTATATGAAAAGAAGAAACTAGTAAAACCACAGGAAAAAGTTGGTTAAAGATCAAAAACTTTCATAGTAGTTTAGGAAATGCGGGTTTCAGCGCAGTATATATATAAAAATAGCAGTATAATATTAAAAATATTGAGAAAATAATCAGATTTTCCATGAAAAAATGTAGGTAAAAGAGCAGAAAAAGTTATATGAAAAGAAGAAACTAGTAAAAATCACAGGAAAAAGTTGGTTAAAGATCAAAGCTTTCATAGTAGTTTAGGAAATGCTGGTTTCAGCGCAGTATATATATATATAATACAAAAATATTGAGAAAATAATCAGATTTTCCATGAAAAATGTAGGTAAAAGAGCAGAAAAAGTTATATGAAAAGAAGAAACTAGTAAAAATCACAGGAAAAAGTTGGTTAAAGATCAAAAACTTTCATAGTAGTTTAGGAAATGCGGGTTTCAGCGCAGTATATATATATATATATATAAAAATACTGAGAAAATAATCACATTTTCCATGAAAAATGTAGGTAAAAGAGCAGAAAAAGTTATATGAAAAGAAGAAACTAGTAAAAATCACAGGAAAAAGTTGGTTAAAGATCAAAAACTTTCATAGTAGTTTAGGAAATGCGGGTTTCAGCGCAGTATATATATATATATATATATATATATATATATAATATAAAAATATTGAGAACATAATCAGATTTTCCATGAAAAATGTAGGTAAAAGAGCAGAAAAAGTTATATAAAAAGAAGAAACTAGTAAAAATCACAGGAAAAAGTTGGTTAAAGATCAAAAACTTTCATAGTAGTTTAGGAAATGCGGGTTTCAGCGCAGTATATATATAAAAATAGCAAAAATATTGAGAAAATAATCAGATTTTCCATGAAAAATGTAGGTAAAAGAGCAGAAAAAGTTATATGAAAAGAAGAAACTAGTAAAAATCACAGGAAAAAGTTGGTTAAAGACCAAAAAACTTTCATAGTAGTTTAGAAAATGCGGGTTTCAGCGTAGTATATATATATATATATAGCAGTATAATATAAAAATATTGAGAAAATAATCAGATTTTCCATGAAAAAATGTAGGTAAAAGAGCAGAAAAAGTTATATGAAAAGAAGAAACTAGTAAAAAATCACAGGAAAAAGTTAGTTAAAGATCAAAAACTTTCATAGTAGTTTAGGAAATGCGGGTTTCAGCGCAGTATATATATAAAAATAGCAGTATAATATAAAAATACTGAGAAAATAATCAGATTTTCCATGAAAAATGTAGGTAAAAGAGCAGAAAAAGTTATATGAAAAGAAGAAACTAGTAAAAATCACAGGAAAAAGTTAGTTAAAGATCAAAAACTTTCATAGTAGTTTAGGAAATGCGGGTTTCAGCGCAGTATATATATAAAAATAGCAGTATAATATAAAAATATTGAGAAAATAATCAGATTTTCCATGAAAAATGTAGGTAAAAGAGCAGAAAAAGTTATATGAAGAAGAAGAAACTAGTAAAAATCACAGGAAAAAGTTGGTTAAAGATTAAAAACACTTAGTAGTTTAGGAAATGCGGGTTTCAGCGCAGTATATATATAAAAATAGCAAAAATATTGAGAAAATAATCAGATTTTCCATGAAAAAATGTAGGTAAAAGAGCAGAAAAAGTTATATGAAAAGAAGAAACTAGTAAAAATCACAGGAAAAAGTTGGTTAAAGATCAAAAACTTTCATAGTAGTTTAGGAAATGCGGGTTTCAGCGCAGTATATATATATATAATATAAAAATATTGAGAAAATAATCAGATTTTCCATGAAAAATGTAGGTAAAAGAGCAGAAAAAGTTATATGAAAAGAAGAAACTAGTAAAAATCACAGGAAAAAGTTGGTTAAAGATCAAAAACTTTCATAGTAGTTCAGGAAATGCGGGTTTCAGCGCAGTATATATATACATATATAATATAAAAATATTGTGAAAATAATCAGATTTTCCATGAAAAAAGTAGGTAAGAAGAGCAGAAAAAGTTATATGAAAAGAAGAAACTAGTAAAAACCACAGGAAAAAGTTGGTTAAAGATCAAAAACTTTCATAGTAGTTTAGGAAATGCGGGTTTCAGCGCAGTATATATATAAAAAATAGCAGCATAATATAAAAATATTGAGAAAATAATCAGATTTTCCATGAAAAATGTAGGTAAAAGAGCAGAAAAAGTTATATGAAAAGAAGAAACTAGTAAAAATCACAGGAAAAAGTTGGTTAAAGATCAAAAACTTTCATAGTGGTTTAGGAAATGCGGGTTTCAGCGCAGTATATATATATATAATATAAAAATATTGAGAAAATAATCAGATTTTCTATGAAAAATGTAGGTAAAAGAGCAGAAAAAGTTATATGAAAAGAAGAAAGACTAGTAAAAATCACAGGAAAAAGTGGTTAAAGATCAAAAACGTTCATAGTAGCTTAGGAAATGCGGGTTTCAGCGCAGTATATTTTATGTATATAGCAGTATAATATAAAAATATTGAGAAAATAATCAGATTTTCCATGAAAAATGTAGGTAAAAGAGCAGAAAAAGTTATATGAAAAGAAGAAACTAGTAAAAATCACAGGAAAAAGTTGGTTAAAGATCAAAAACTTTCATAGTAGTTTAGGAAATGCGGGTTTCAGCGCATTATATATATAAAAATAGCAGTATAATATAAAAAATATTGAGAAAATAATCAGATTTTCCATGAAAAATGTAGGTAAAAAGAGCAGAAAAAGTTATATGAAAAGAAGAAACTAGTAAAAATCACAGGAAAAGTTGGTTAAAGATTAAAGCTTTCATAGTAGTTTAGGAAATGCTGGTTTCAGCGCAGTATATATATATATAATACAAAAATATTGAGAAAATAATCAGATTTTCCATGAACAATGTAGGTAAAAGAGCAGAAAAAGTTATATGAAAAGAAGAAACTAGTAAAAATCACAGGAAAAAGTTGGTTAAAGATCAAAAACTTTCATAGTAGTTTAGGAAATGCGGGTTTCAGCGCAGTATATATATATATAATATAAAAATATTGAGAAAATAATCACATTTTCCATGAAAAATGTAGGTAAAAGAGCAGAAAAAGTTATATGAAAAGAAGAAACTAGTAAAAATCACAGGAAAAAGTTGGTTAAAGATCAAAAACTTTCATAGTAGTTTAGGAAATGCGGGTTTCAGCGCAGTATATATATATATATATATATATATATAATATAAAAATATTGAGAAAATAATCAGATTTTCCATGAAAAAAGTAGGTAAAAGAGCAGAAAAAGTTATATGAAAAGAAGAAACTAGTAAAAATCACAGGAAAAAGTTGGTTAAAGATCAAAAACTTTCATAGTAGTTTAGGAAATGCGGGTTTCAGCGCAGTATATATATAAAAAATAGCAAAAATATTGAGAAAATAATCAGATTTTCCATGAAAAATGTAGGTAAAAGAGCAGAAAAAGTTATATGAGAAGAAGAAACTAGTAAAAATCACAGGAAATAGTTGGTTAAAGACCAAAAACTTTCATAGTAGTTTAGGAAATGCGGGTTTCACCGCAGTATATATATATAAAAATAGCAAAAATATTGAGAAAATAATCAGATTTTCCATGAAAAAATGTAGGTAAAAGAGCAGAAAAAGTTATATGAGAAGAAGAAACTAGTAAAAAATCACAGGAAATAGTTGGTTAAAGACCAAAAACTTTCATAGTAGTTTAGGGAATGCGGGTTTCAGCGCAGTATATATATATAAAAATAGCAAAAATATTGAGAAAATAATCAGATTTTCCATGAAAAATGTAGGTAAAAGAGCAGAAAAAGTTATATGAAAAGAAGAAACTAGTAAAAATCACAGGAAAAAGTTAGTTAAAGATCAAAAACTTTCATAGTAGTTTAGGAAATGCGGGTTTCAGCGCAGTATATATATAAAAATAGCAGTAATAATATAAAAATATTGAGAAAATAATCAGATTTTCCATGAAAAATGTAGGTAAAAGAGCAGAAAAAGTTATATGAAAAGAAGAAACTAGTAAAAAATCACAGGAAAAAGTTGGTTAGAAGATCAAAAACTTTCATAGTAGCTTAGGAAATGCGGGTTTCAGCGCATGATATATATAAAAATAGCAGTATAATATAAAAATATTGAGAAAATAATCAGATTTTCCATGAAAAATGTAGGTAAAAGAGCAGAAAAAGTTATATGAAAAGAAGAAACTAGTAAAAATCACAGGAAAAAGTTGGTTAAAGATCAACAACTTTCATAGTAGTTTAGAAATGCGGGTTTCAGCGCAGTATATATATATATATATAGCAGTATAATATAAAAATATTGAAAAAAAAATCAGTTTTTCCATGAAAAATGTAGGTAAAAGAGCAGAAAAAGTTATATGAAAAGAAGAAACTAGTAAAAATCACAGGAAAAAAGTTGGTTAAAGATCAAAAACTTTCATAGTAGTTTAGGAAATGCGGGTTTCAACGCAGTATATATATAAAAAATAGCAGTATAATATAAAAATATTGAGAAAATAATCAGATTTTCCATGAAAAATGTAGGTAAAAGAGCAGAAAAAGTTATATGAAAAGAAGAAACTAGTAAAAATCACAGGAAAAAGTTAGTTAAAGATCAAAAACTTTCATAGTAGTTTAGGAAATGCGGGTTTCAGCGCAGTATATATATAAAAATAGCAGTATAATATAAAAATATTGAGAAAATAATCAGATTTTCCATGAAAATGTAGGTAAAAGAGCAGAAAAAGTTATATGAAAAGAAGAAACTAGTAAAAATCACAGGAAAAAGTTGGTTAAAGATCAAAAACTTTCATAGTAGTTTAGGAAATGCGGGTTTCAGCGCAGTATATATATATATAATATAAAAATATTGAGAAAATAATCAGATTTTCCATGAAAAATGTAGGTAAAAGAGCAGAAAAGAAGCAGCAGAAAAAGTTTAGGAAATGCGGGTTTCAGCGCAGTATATATATATATATAATATAAAAATATTGAGAAAATAATCAGATTTTCCATGAAAAATGTAGGTAAAAGAGCAGAAAAAGTTATATGAAAAGAAGAAACTAGTAAAAATCACAGGAAAAAGTTGGTTAAAGATCAAAAACTTTCATAGTAGTTCAGGAAATGCGGGTTTCAGCGCAGTATATATATACATATATAATAAAAAATATTGAGAAAATAATCAGATTTTCCATGAAAAAAGTAGGTAAAAGAGCAGAAAAAGTTATATGAAAAGAAGAAACTAGTAAAAACCACAGGAAAAAGTTGGTTAAAGATCAAAAACTTTCATAGTAGTTTAGGAAATGCGGGTTTCAGCGCAGTATATATATAAAAATAGCAGTATAATATAAAAATATTGAGAAAATAATCAGATTTTCCATGAAAAATGTAGGTAAAAGAGCAGAAAAAGTTATATGAAAAGAAGAAACTAGTAAAAATCACAGGAAAAAGTTGGTTAAAGATCAAAAACTTTCATAGTGGTTTAGGAAATGCGGGTTTCAGCGCAGTATATATATATATATAATATAAAAATATTGAGAAAATAATCAGATTTTCTATGAAAAATGTAGGTAAAAGAGCAGAAAAAGTTATATGAAAAAGAAGAAACTAGTAAAAATCACAGGAAAAAGTGGTTAAAGATCAAAAACGTTCATAGTAGCTTAGGTAATGCGGGTTTCAGCGCAGTATATATATATATAGCAGTATAATATAAAAATATTGAGAAAATAATCAGATTTTCCATGAAAAATGTAGGTAAAAGAGCAGAAAAAGTTATATGAAAAGAAGAAACTAGTAAAAATAACAGGAAAAAGTTGGTTAAAGATCAAAAACTTTCGTAGTAGTTTAGGAAATGCGGGTTTCAACGCAGTATATAAATAAAAATAGCAGTATAATATAAAAATACTGAGAAAATAATCAGATTTTCCATGAAAAATGTAGGTAAAAGAGCAGAAAAAGTTATATGAAAAGAAGAAACTAGTAAAAATCACAGGAAAAAGTTAGTTAAAGATCAAAAACTTTCATAGTAGTTTAGGAAATGCGGGTTTCAGCGCAGTATATATATAAAAATAGCAGTATAATATCAAAATATTGAGAAAATAATCAGATTTTCCATGAAAAATGTAGGTAAAAGAGCAGAAAAAGTTATATGAAAAGAAGAAACTAGTAAAAATCACAGAAAAAAGTTGGTAAAAGATCAAAAACTTTCATAGTAGTTTAGGAAATGCGGGTTTCAGCGCAGTATATATATATATAATATAAAAATATTGAGAAAATAATCAGATTTTCCATGAAAAATGTAGGTAAAAGAGCAGAAAAAGTTATATGAAAAGAAGAAACTAGTAAAAATCACAGGAAAAGTTGCTTAAAGATCAAAAACTTTCATAGAAGTTTAGGAAATGGAAAAGTTGCTTAAAGATCAAAAACTTTCATAGAAGTTTAGGAAATGCGGGTTTCAGCGCAGTATATATATATATATAATATAAAAATATTGAGAAAATAATCAGATTTTCCATGAAAAATGTAGGTAAAAGAGCAGAAAAAGTTATATGAAAAGAAGAAAACTAGTAAAATCACAGGAAAAAGTTGGTTTAAAGATCAAAAACTTTCATAGTAG
>CAKAIZ010000269.1:0-103370 GCA_916610145.1 Eristalis arbustorum | reverse complement strand
CTAATGAGTCTCAGTGTTTAATATTCGGTTTATGCACCTAAGAAAACGTCATTACAAGTGTGCACAAGTGATTTGAACCAAAATGTCGATGTCGCCCAATGAGTTTCAGTGTCTAATATTCGATTTATGCATGTCGCTCAATGAGTCTCAGTGTCTAATATTCGGTTTATGCACCTAAGAAAACGTCATTACAAGTGTGCACAAATGATTTGAACCAAAATGTCGATGTCGCCCAATGAGTTTCAGTGTCTAAGATTCGATTTATGCATGTCGCTCAATGAGTCTCAGTGTCTAATATTCGAATTATGCACCTAAGAAAACGTCATTACAAGTGTGCACAAGTGATTTGAACCAAAATGTCGATGTCGCCTAATGAGTCTCAGTGTCTAATATTCGGTTTATGCACCTAAGAAAACGTCATTACAAGTGTGCACAAGTGATTTGAACCAAAATGTCGATGTCGCCTAATGAGTCTCAGTGTCTAATATTCGGTTTATGCACCTAAGAAAACGTCATTACAAGTGTGCACAAGTGATTTGAACCAAAATGTCGATGTCGCCTAATGAGTCTCAGTGTCTAATATTCGGTTTATGCACCTAAGAAAACGTCATTACAAGTGTGCACAAGTGATTTGAACCAAAATGTCGATGTCGCCTAATGAGTCTCAGTGTCTAATATTCGGTTTATGCACCTAAGAAAACGTCATTACAAGTGTGCACAAATGATTTGAACCAAAATGTCGATGTCGCCTAATGAGTCTCAGTGTCTAATATTCGGTTTATGCACCTAAGAAAACGTCATTACAAGTGTGCACAAGTGATTTGAACCAAAATGTCGATGTCGCCTAACGAGTCTCAGTGTCTAATATTCGGTTTATGCACCTAAGAAAACGTCATTACAAGTGTGCACAAGTGATTTGAACCAAAATGTCGATGTCGCCCAATGAGTCTCAGTGTCTAATATTCGGTTTATGCACCTAAGAAAACGTCATTACAAGTGTGCACAAGTGATTTGAACCAAAATGTCGATGTCGCCCAATGAGTCTCAGTGTCTAATATTCGATTTATGCACCTAAGAAAACGTCATTACAAGTGTGCACAAGTGATTTGAACCAAAATGTCGATGTCGCCCAATGAGTCTCAGTGTTTAATATTCGGTTTATGCACCTAAGAAAACGTCATTACAAGTGTGCACAAGTGATTTGAACCAAAATGTCGATGTCGCCCAATGAGTTTCAGTGTCTAATACTCGATTTATGCATGTCGCTCAATGAGTCTCAGTGTCTAATATTCGATTTATGCACCTAAGAAAACGTCATTACAAGTGTGCACAAGTGATTTGAACTAAAATGTCGATGTCGCCCAATGAGTCTCAGTGTCTAATATTCGGTTTATGCACCTAAGAAAACGTCATTACAAGTGTGCACAAGTGATTTGAACCAAAATGTCGATGTCGCCTAGTGAGTCTCAGTGTCTAATATTCGGTTTATGCACCTAAGAAAACGTCATTACAAGTGTGCACAAGTGATTTGAACCAAAATGTCGATGTCGCCTAATGAGTCTCAGTGTCTAATATTCGATTTATGCACCTAAGAAAACGTCATTACAAGTGTGCACAGTGATTTGAACCAAAATGTCGATGTCGCCTAATAAGTCTCAGTGTTTAATATTCGGTTTATGCACCTAAGAAAACGTCATTACAGGTGTGCACAAGTGATTTGAACCAAAATGTCGATGTCGCCCAATGAGTTTCAGTGTCTAATATTCGATTTATGCATGTCGCTCAATGAGTCTCAGTGTCTAATATTCGGTTTATGCACCTAAGAAAACGTCATTACAAGTGTGCACAAGTGATTTGAACCAAAATTTCGATGTCGCCTAATGAGTCTCAGTGTCTAATATTCGGTTTATGCACCTAAGAAAACGTCATTACAGGTGTGCACAAGTGATTTGAACCAAAATGTCGATGTCGCCTAATGAGTCTCAGTGTCTAATATTCGGTTTATGCACCTAAGAAAACGTCATTACAAGTGTGCACAAGTGATTTGAACCAAAATGTCGATGTCGCCTAATGAGTCTCAGTGTCTAATATTCGGTTTATGCACCTAAGAAAACGTCATTAGAAGTGTGCACAAGTGATTTGAACCAAAATGTCGATGTCGCCTAATGAGTCTCAGTGTCTAATATTCGGTTTATGCACCTAAGAAAACGTCATTACAAGTGTGCACAAGTGATTTGAACCAAAATGTCGATGTCACCCAATGAGTCTCAGTGTCTAATATTCGGTTTATGCACCTAAGAAAACGTCATTACAAGTGTGCACAAGTGATTTGAACCAAAATGTCGATGTCGCCTAATGAGTCTCAGCGTCTAATATTCGGTTTATGCACCTAAGAAAACGTCATTACAAGTGTGCACAAGTGATTTGAACCAAAATGTCGATGTCGCCTAATGAGTCTCAGTGTCTAATATTCGATTTATGCACCTAAGAAAACGTCATTACAAGTGTGCACAAGTGATTTGAACGAAAATGTCGATGTCGCCTAATGAGTCTCAGTGTTTAATATTCGGTTTATGCACCTAAGAAAACGTCATTACAAGTGTGCACAAGTGATTTGAACCAAAATGTCGATGTCGCCCAATGAGTTTCAGTGTCTAATATTCGATTTATGCATGTCGCTCAATGAGTCTCAGTGTCTAATATTCGGTTTATGCACCTAAGAAAACGTCATTACAAGTGTGTGAGTGAGTCTCAGTGTCTAATATTCGGTTTATGCACCTAAGAAAACGTCATTACAAGTGTGCACAAGTGATTTGAACCAAAATGTCGATGTCGCCTAATGAGTCTCAGTGTCTAATATTCGATTTATGCACCTAAGAAAACGTCATTACAAGTGTGCACAAGTGATTTGAACCAAAATGTCGATGTCGCCTAATGAGTCTCAGTGTCTAATATTCGGTTTATGCACCTAAGAAAACGTCATTACAAGTGTGCACAAGTGATTTGAACCAAAATGTCGATGTCGCCTAATGAGTCTCAGTGTCTAATATTCGATTTATGCACCTAAGAAAACGTCATTACAAGTGTGCACAAGTGATTTGAACGAAAATGTCGATGTCGCCTAATGAGTCTCAGTGTCTAATATTCGGTTTATGCACCTAAGAAAACGTCATTACAAGTGTGCACAAGTGATTTGAACCAAAATGTCGATGTCGCCTAATGAGTCTCAGTGTCTAATATTCGGTTTATGCACCTAAGAAAACGTCATTACAAGTGTGCACAAGTGATTTGAACCAAAATGTCGATGTCGCCTAATGAGTCTCAGTGTCTAATATTCGATTTATGCACCTAAGAAAACGTCATTACAAGTGTGCACAAGTGATTTGAACCAAAATGTCGATGTCGCCTAATGAGTCTCAGTGTCTAATATTCGGTTTATGCACCTAAGAAAACGTCATTACAAGTGTGCACAAGTGATTTGAACCAAAATGTCGATGTCGCCTAATGAGTCTCAGTGTCTAATATTCGATTTATGCACCTAAGAAAACGTCATTACAAGTGTGCACAAGTGATTTGAACCAAAATGTCGATGTCGCCTAATGAGTCTTAGTGTCTAATATTCGATTTATGCACCTAAGAAAACGTCATTACAAGTGTGCACAAGTGATTTGAACCAAAATGTCGATGTCGCCTAATGAGTCTCAGTGTCTAATATTCGGTTTATGCACCTAAGAAAACGTCATTACAAGTGTGCACAAGTGATTTGAACCAAAATGTCGATGTCGCCTAATGAGTCTCAGTGTCTAATATTCGGTTTATGCACCTAAGAAAACGTCATTACAAGTGTGCACAAATGATTTGAACCAAAATGTCGATGTCGCCTAATGAGTCTCAGTGTCTAATATTCGGTTTATGCACCTAAGAAAACGTCATTACAAGTGTGCACAAGTGATTTGAACCAAAATGTCGATGTCGCCTAATGAGTCTCAGTGTCTAATATTCGGTTTATGCACCTAAGAAAACGTCATTACAAGTGTGCACAAATGATTTGAACCAAAATGTCGATGTCGCCTAATGAGTCTCAGTGTCTAATATTCGGTTTATGCACCTAAGAAAACGTCATTACAAGTGTGCACAAGTGATTTGAACCAAAATGTCGATGTCGCCTAATGAGTCTCAGTGTCTAATATTCGGTTTATGCACCTAAGAAAACGTCATTACAAGTGTGCACAAGTGACTTGAACCAAAATGTCGATGTCACCCAATGAGTCTCAGTGTCTAATATTCGGTTTATGCACCTAAGAAAACGTCATTACAAGTGTGCACAAGTGATTTGAACCAAAATGTCGATGTCGCCCAATGAGTCTCAGTGTCTAATATTCGATTTATGCACCTAAGAAAACGTCATTACAAGTGTGCACAAGTGATTTGAACCAAAATGTCGATGGCGCCTAATGAGTCTCAGTGTTTAATATTCGGTTTATGCACCTAAGAAAACGTCATTACAAGTGTGCACAAGTGATTTGAACCAAAATGTTGATGTCGCCCAATGAGTTTCAGTGTCTAATATTCGATTTATGCATGTCGCTCAATGAGTCTCAGTGTCTAATATTCGATTTATGCACCTAAGAAAACGTCATTACAAGTGTGCACAAGTGATTTGAACTAAAATGTCGATGTCGCCCAATGAGTCTCAGTGTCTAATATTCGGTTTATGCACCTAAGAAAACGTCATTACAAGTGTGCACAAGTGATTTGAACCAAAATGTCGATGTCGCCTAGTGAGTCCTCAGTGTCTAATATTCGGTTTATGCACCTAAGAAAACGTCATTACAAGTGTGCACAAGTGATTTGAACCAAAATGTCGATGTCGCCTAATGAGTCTCAGTGTCTAATATTCGATTTATGCACCTAAGAAAACGTCATTACAAGTGTGCACAAGTGATTTGAACCAAAATGTCGATGTCGCCTAATGAGTCTCAGTGTCTAATATTCGATTTATGCACCTAAGAAAACGTCATTACAAGTGTGCACAAGTGATTTGAACCAAAATGTCGATGTCGCCTAATGAGTCTCAGTGTCTAATATTCGGTTTATGCACCTAAGAAAAACGTCATTACAAGTGTGCACAAGTGATTTGAACCAAAATGTCGATGTCGCCTAATGAATCTCAGTGTCTAATATTCGATTTATGCACCTAAGAAAACGTCATTACAAGTGTGCACAAGTGATTTGATCCAAAATGTCGATGTCGCCTAATGAGTCTCAGTGTTTAATATTCGGTTTATGCACCTAAGAAAACGTCATTACAAGTGTGCACAAGTGATTTGAACCAAAATGTCGATGTCGCCCAATGAGTTTCAGTGTCTAATATTCGATTTATGCATGTCGCTCAATGAGTCTCAGTGTCTAATATTCGGTTTATGCACCTAAGAAAACGTCATTACAAGTGTGCACAAATGATTTGAACCAAAATGTCGATGTCGCCCAATGAGTTTCAGTGTCTAAGATTCGATTTATGCATGTCGCTCAATGAGTCTCAGTGTCTAATATTCGAATTATGCACCTAAGAAAACGTCATTACAAGTGTGCACAAGTGATTTGAACCAAAATGTCGATGTCGCCTAATGAGTCTCAGTGTCTAATATTCGGTTTATGCACCTAAGAAAACGTCATTACAAGTGTGCACAAGTGATTTGAACCAAAATGTCGATGTCGCCTAATGAGTCTCAGTGTCTAATATTCGGTTTATGCACCTAAGAAAACGTCATTACAAGTGTGCACAAGTGATTTGAACCAAAATGTCGATGTCGCCTAATGAGTCTCAGTGTCTAATATTCGGTTATGCACCTAAGAAAACGTCATTACAAGTGTGCACAAGTGATTTGAACCAAAATGTCGACCTCGCCTAATGAGTCTCAGTGTCTAATATTCGGTTTATGCACCTAAGAAAACGTCATTACAAGTGTGCACAAATGATTTGAACCAAAATGTCGATGTCGCCTAATGAGTCTCAGTGTCTAATATTCGGTTTATGCACCTAAGAAAACGTCATTACAAGTGTGCACAAGTGATTTGAACCAAAATGTCGATGTCGCCTAACGAGTCTCAGTGTCTAATATTCGGTTTATGCACCTAAGAAAACGTCATTACAAGTGTGCACAAGTGATTTGAACCAAAATGTCGATGTCACCCAATGAGTCTCAGTGTCTAATATTCGGTTTATGCACCTAAGAAAACGTCATTACAAGTGTGCACAAGTGATTTGAACCAAAATGTCGATGTCGCCCAATGAGTCTCAGTGTCTAATATTCGATTTATGCACCTAAGAAAACGTCATTACAAGTGTGCACAAGTGATTTGAACCAAAATGTCGATGGCGCCTAATGAGTCTCAGTGTTTAATATTCGGTTTATGCACCTAAGAAAACGTCATTACAAGTGTGCACAAGTGATTTGAACCAAAATGTCGATGTCGCCCAATGAGTTTCAGTGTCTAATACTCGATTTATGCATGTCGCTCAATGAGTCTCAGTGTCTAATATTCGATTTATGCACCTAAGAAAACGTCATTACAAGTGTGCACAAGTGATTTGAACTAAAATGTCGATGTCGCCCAATGAGTCTCAGTGTCTAATATTCGGTTTATGCACCTAAGAAAACGTCATTACAAGTGTGCACAAGTGATTTGAACCAAAATGTCGATGTCGCCTAGTGAGTCTCAGTGTCTAATATTCGGTTTATGCACCTAAGATAACGTCATTACAAGTGTGCACAAGTGATTTGAACCAAAATGTCGATGTCGCCTAATGAGTCTCAGTGTCTAATATTCGATTTATGCACCTAAGAAAACGTCATTACAAGTGTGCACAAGTGATTTGAACCAAAATGTCGATGTCGCCTAATAAGTCTCAGTGTTTAATATTCGGTTTATGCACCTAAGAAAACGTCATTACAGGTGTGCACAAGTGATTTGAACCAAAATGTCGATGTCGCCCAATGAGTTTCAGTGTCTAATATTCGATTTATGCATGTCGCTCAATGAGTCTCAGTGTCTAATATTCGGTTTATGCACCTAAGAAAACGTCATTACAAGTGTGCACAAGTGATTTGAACCAAAATTTCGATGTCGCCTAATGAGTCTCAGTGTCTAATATTCGGTTTATGCACCTAAGAAAACGTCATTACAGGTGTGCACAAGTGATTTGAACCAAAATGTCGATGTCGCCTAATGAGTCTCAGTGTCTAATATTCGGTTTATGCACCTAAGAAAACGTCATTACAAGTGTGCACAAGTGATTTGAACCAAAATGTCGATGTCGCCTAATGAGTCTCAGTGTCTAATATTCGGTTTATGCACCTAAGAAAACGTCATTAGAAGTGTGCACAAGTGATTTGAACCAAAATGTCGATGTCGCCTAATGAGTCTCAGTGTCTAATATTCGGTTTATGCACCTAAGAAAACGTCATTACAAGTGTGCACAAGTGATTTGAACCAAAATGTCGATGTCACCCAATGAGTCTCAGTGTCTAATATTCGGTTTATGCACCTAAGAAAACGTCATTACAAGTGTGCACAAGTGATTTGAACCAAAATGTCGATGTCGCCTAATGAGTCTCAGCGTCTAATATTCGGTTTATGCACCTAAGAAAACGTCATTACAAGTGTGCACAAGTGATTTGAACCAAAATGTCGATGTCGCCTAATGAGTCTCAGTGTCTAATATTCGATTTATGCACCTAAGAAAACGTCATTACAAGTGTGCACAAGTGATTTGAACGAAAATGTCGATGTCGCCTAATGAGTCTCAGTGTTTAATATTCGGTTTATGCACCTAAGAAAACGTCATTACAAGTGTGCACAAGTGATTTGAACCAAAATGTCGATGTCGCCCAATGAGTTTCAGTGTCTAATATTCGATTTATGCATGTCGCTCAATGAGTCTCAGTGTCTAATATTCGGTTTATGCACCTAAGAAAACGTCATTACAAGTGTGATTTGAACCAAAATGTCGATGTCGCCTAGTGAGTCTCAGTGTCTAATATTCGGTTTATGCACCTAAGAAAACGTCATTACAAGTGTGCACAAGTGATTTGAACCAAAATGTCGATGTCGCCTAATGAGTCTCAGTGTCTAATATTCGATTTATGCACCTAAGAAAACGTCATTACAAGTGTGCACAAGTGATTTGAACCAAAATGTCGATGTCGCCTAATGAGTCTCAGTGTCTAATATTCGGTTTATGCACCTAAGAAAACGTCATTACAAGTGTGCACAAGTGATTTGAACCAAAATGTCGATGTCGCCTAATGAGTCTCAGTGTCTAATATTCGATTTATGCACCTAAGAAAACGTCATTACAAGTGTGCACAAGTGATTTGAACGAAAATGTCGATGTCGCCTAATGAGTCTCAGTGTCTAATATTCGGTTTATGCACCTAAGAAAACGTCATTACAAGTGTGCACAAGTGATTTGAACCAAAATGTCGATGTCGCCTAATGAGTCTCAGTGTCTAATATTCGGTTTATGCACCTAAGAAAACGTCATTACAAGTGTGCACAAGTGATTTGAACCAAAATGTCGATGTCGCCTAATGAGTCTCAGTGTCTAATATTCGATTTATGCACCTAAGAAAACGTCATTACAAGTGTGCACAAGTGATTTGAACCAAAATGTCGATGTCGCCTAATGAGTCTCAGTGTCTAATATTCGGTTTATGCACCTAAGAAAACGTCATTACAAGTGTGCACAAGTGATTTGAACCAAAATGTCGATGTCGCCTAATGAGTCTCAGTGTCTAATATTCGATTTATGCACCTAAGAAAACGTCATTACAAGTGTGCACAAGTGATTTGAACGAAAATGTCGATGTCGCCTAATGAGTCTCAGTGTTTAATATTCGGTTTATGCACCTAAGAAAACGTCATTACAAGTGTGCACAAGTGATTTGAACCAAAATGTCGATGTCGCCCAATGAGTTTCAGTGTCTAATATTCGATTTATGCATGTCGCTCAATGAGTCTCAGTGTCTAATATTCGGTTTATGCACCTAAGAAAACGTCATTACAAGTGTGCACAAGTGATTTGAACCAAAATGTCGATGTCGCCTAATGAGTCTCAGTGTCTAATATTCGGTTTATGCACCTAAGAAAACGTCATTACAAGTGTGCACAAGTGATTTGAACCAAAATGTCGATGTCGCCTAATGAGTCTCAGTGTCTAATATTCGGTTTATGCACCTAAGAAAACGTCATTACAAGTGTGCACAAGTGATTTGAACCAAAATGTCGATGTCGCCTAATGAGTCTCAGTGTCTAATATTCGGTTTATGCACCTAAGAAAACGTCATTACAAGTGTGCACAAGTGATTTGAACCAAAATGTCGATGTCGCCTAATGAGTCTCAGTGTCTAATATTCGGTTTATGCACCTAAGAAAACGTCATTACAAGTGTGCACAAGTGATTTGAACCAAAATGTCGATGTCGCCTAATGAGTCTCAGTGTCTAATATTCGGTTTATGCACCTAAGAAAACGTCATTACAAGTGTGCACAAGTGATTTGAACCAAAATGTCGATGTCGCCTAATGAGTCTCAGTGTCTAATATTCGATTTATGCACCTAAGAAAACGTGGATGTCGCCTAATGAGTCTCAGTGTCTAATATTCGGTTTATGCACCTAAGAAAACGTCATTACAAGTGTGCATAAGTGATTTGAACCAAAATGTCGATGTCGCCTAATGAGTCTCAGTGTCTAATATTCGGTTTATGCACCTAAGAAAACGTCATTACAAGTGTGCACAAGTGATTTGAACCAAAATGTCGATGTCGCCCAATGAGTTTCAGTGTCTAATATTCGATTTATGCATGTCGCTCAATGAGTCTCAGTGTCTAATATTTGATTTATGCACCGAAGAAAACGTCATTACAAGTGTGCACAAATGATTTGAACCAAAATGTCGATGTCGCCCAATGAGTTTCAGTGTCTAATATTCGATTTATGCATGTCGCTCAATGAGTCTCAGTGTCTAATATTCGATTTATGCACCTAAGAAAACGTCATTACAAGTGTGCACAGGTGATTTGAACCAAAATGTCGATGTCGCCTAACGAGTCTCTCGTGTCTAATATTCGGTTTATGCACCTAAGAAAACGTCATTACAAGTGTGCACAAATGATTTGAACCAAAATGTCGATGTCGCCCAATGAGTCTTAGTGTCTAAACTTCGATTTATGCACCTAAGAAAACGTCATTACAAGTGTGCACAAGTGTGCACAAGTGACATGCACAAAAATGTCGATGTCGCCCAATGAGTCTCAGTGTCTAAGATTCGATTTATGCATGTGGCTCAATGAGTCTCAGTGTCTAATATTCGGTTTATGCACCTAAGAAAACGTCATTACAAGTGTGCACAATTGATTTGAACCAAAATGTTGATGTCGCCTAATGAGCCTCAGTGTCTAATATTCGGTTTATGCACCTAAGAAAACGTCATTACAAGTGTGCACAAGTGATTTGAACCAAAATGTCGATGTCGCCTAATGAGTCTCAGTGTCTAATATTCGGTTTATGCACCTAAGAAAACGTCATTACAAGTGTGCACAAGTGATTTGAAAGAAAATGTCGATGTCGCCTAATGAGCCTCAGTGTCTAATATTCGATTTATGCACCTAAGAAAACGTCATTACAAGTGTGCACAAGTGATTTGAACCAAAATGTCGATGTCGCCTAATGAGTCTCAGTGTCTAATATTCGGTTTATGCACCTAAGAAAACGTCATTACAAGTGTGCACAAGTGATTTGAAAGAAAATGTCGATGTCGCCTAATGAGTTTCAGTGTCTAATATTCGATTTATGCACCTAAGAAAACGTCATTACAAGTGTGCACAAGTGATTTGAACCAAAATGTCGATGTCGCCCAATGAGTTTCAGTGTCTAATATTCGATTTATGCATGTCGCTCAATGAGTCTCAGTGTCTAATATTCGATTTATGCACCTAAGAAAACGTCATTACAAGTGTGCACAAGTGATTTGAACCAAAATGTCGATGTCGCCTAATGAGTCTCTCGTGTCTAATATTCGGTTTATGCACCTAAGAAAACGTCATTACAAGTGTGCACAAATGATTTGAACCAAAATGTCGATGTCGCCCAATGAGTCTTAGTGTCTAAACTTCGATTTATGCACCTAAGAAAACGTCATTACAAGTGTGCACAAGTGTGCACAAGTGACATGCACAAAAATGTCGATGTCGCCCAATGAGTCTCAGTGTCTAAGATTCGATTTATGCATGTGGCTCAATGAGTCTCAGTGTCTAATATTCGGTTTATGCACCTAAGAAAACGTCATTACAAGTGTGCACAAGTGATTTGAACCAAAATGTCGATGTCGCCTAATGAGCCTCAGTGTTTAATATTCGGTTTATGCACCTAAGAAAACGTCATTACAAGTGTCCACAAGTGATTTGAAAGAAAATGTCGATGTCGCCTAATGAGTTTCAGTGTCTAATATTCGATTTATGCACCTAAGAAAACGTCATTACAAGTGTGCACAAGTGATTTGAACCAAAATGTCGATGTCGCCTAATGAGTCTCAGTGTCTAATATTCGGTTTATGCACCTAAGAAAACGTCATTACAAGTGTGCACAAGTGATTTGAAAGAAAATGTCGATGTCGCCTAATGAGTTTCAGTGTCTAATATTCGATTTATGCACCTAAGAAAACGTCATTACATGTGTGCACAAGTGATTTGAACCAAAATGTCGATGTCGCCCAATGAGTTTCAGTGTCTAATATTCGATTTATGCATGTCGCTCAATGAGTCTCAGTGTCTAATATTCGGTTTATGCACCTAAGAAAACGTCATTACAAGTGTGCACAAATGATTTGAACCAAAATGTCGATGTCGCCTAATGAGTCTCAGTGTCTAATATTCGGTTTATGCACCTAAGAAAACGTCATTACAAGTGTGCACAAGTGATTTGAACCAAAATGTCGATGTCGCCTAATGAGTCTCAGTGTCTAATATTCGGTTTATGCACCTAAGAAAACGTCATTACAAGTGTGCACAAGTGATTTGAACCAAAATGTCGATGTCGCCTAATGAGTCTCAGTGTCTAATATTCGGTTTATGCATCTAACAAAACGTCATTACAAGTGTGCACAAGTGATTTGAACCAAAATGTCGATGTCGCCCAATGAGTTTCAGTGTCTAATATTCGATTTATGCATGTCGCTCCATGAGTCTCAGTGTCTAATATTCGAATTATGCACCTAAGAAAACGTCATTACAAGTGTGCACAAATGATTTGAACCAAAATGTCGATGTCGCCCAATGAGTCTCAGTGTCTAATATTCGATTTATGCACCTAAGAAAACGTCATTACAAGTGTGCACAAGTGATTTGAACCAAAATGTCGATGTCGCCCAATGAGTCTCAGTGTCTAATATTCGGTTTATGCACCTAAGAAAACGTCATTACAAGTGTGCACAAGTGATTTGAACCAAAATGTCGATGTCGCCTAATGAGTCTCAGTGTCTAATATTCGGTTTATGCACCTAAGAAAACGTCATTTCAAGTGTGCACAAGTGATTTGAACCAAAATGTCGATGTCGCCCAATGAGTCTCAGTGTCTAATATTCGATTTATGCACCTAAGAAAACGTCATTACAAGTGTGCACAAATGATTTGAACCAAAATGTCGATGTCGCCCAATGAGTTTCAGTGTCTAATATTCGATTTATGCATGTCGCTCAATGAGTCTCAGTGTCTAATATTCGATTTATGCACCTAAGAAAACGTCATTACAAGTGTGCACAAGTGATTTGAAAGAAAATGTCGATGTCGCCTAATGAGTCTCAGTGTCTAATATTCGGTTTATGCACCTAAGAAAACGTCATTACAAGTGTGCACAAGTGATTTGAACCAAAATGTCGATGTCGCCTAATGAGTCTCAGTGTCTAATATTCGGTTTATGCACCTAAGAAAACGTCATTACAAGTGTGCACAAATGATTTGAACCAAAATGTCGATGTCGCCCAATGAGTTTCAGTGTCTAATATTCGATTTATGCATGTCGCTCAATGAGTCTCAGTGTCTAATATTCGATTTATGCACCTAAGAAAACGTCATTACAAGTGTGCACAAGTGATTTGAACGAAAATGTCGATGTCGCCTAATGAGTCTCAGTGTCTAATATTCGGTTTATGCACCTAAGAAAACGTCATTACAAGTGTGCACAAGTGATTTGAACCAAAATGTCGATGTCGCCTAATGAGTCTCAGTGTCTAATATTCGGTTTATGCACCTAAGAAAACGTCATTACAAGTGTGCACAAGTGATTTGAACCAAAATGTCGATGTCGCCTAATGAGTCTCAGTGTCTAATATTCGATTTATGCACCTAAGAAAACGTCATTACAAGTGTGCACAAGTGATTTGAACCAAAATGTCGATGTCGCCTAATGAGTCTCAGTGTCTAATATTCGGTTTATGCACCTAAGAAAACGTCATTACAAGTGTGCACAAGTGATTTGAACCAAAATGTCGATGTCGCCTAATGAGTCTCAGTGTCTAATATTCGATTTATGCACCTAAGAAAACGTCATTACAAGTGTGCACAAGTGATTTGAACGAAAATGTCGATGTCGCCTAATGAGTCTCAGTGTTTAATATTCGGTTTATGCACCTAAGAAAACGTCATTACAAGTGTGCACAAGTGATTTGAACCAAAATGTCGATGTCGCCCAATGAGTTTCAGTGTCTAATATTCGATTTATGCATGTCGCTCAATGAGTCTCAGTGTCTAATATTCGGTTTATGCACCTAAGAAAACGTCATTACAAGTGTGCAGAAGTGATTTGAACCAAAATGTCGATGTCGCCTAATGAGTCTCAGTGTCTAATATTCGGTTTATGCACCTAAGAAAACGTCATTACAAGTGTGCACAAGTGATTTGAACCAAAATGTCGATGTCGCCTAATGAGTCTCAGTGTCTAATATTCGGTTTATGCACCTAAGAAAACGTCATTACAAGTGTGCACAAGTGATTTGAACCAAAATGTCGATGTCGCCTAATGAGTCTCAGTGTCTAATATTCGGTTTATGCACCTAAGAAAACGTCATTACAAGTGTGCACAAGTGATTTGAACCAAAATGTCGATGTCGCCTAATGAGTCTCAGTGTCTAATATTCGGTTTATGCACCTAAGAAAACGTCATTACAAGTGTGCACAAGTGATTTGAACCAAAATGTCGATGTCGCCTAATGAGTCTCAGTGTCTAATATTCGGTTTATGCACCTAAGAAAACGTCATTACAAGTGTGCACAAGTGATTTGAACCAAAATGTCGATGTCGCCTAATGAGTCTCAGTGTCTAATATTCGATTTATGCACCTAAGAAAACGTCATTACAAGTGTGCACAAATGATTTGAACCAAAATGTGGATGTCGCCTAATGAGTCTCAGTGTCTAATATTCGGTTTATGCACCTAAGAAAACGTCATTACAAGTGTGCATAAGTGATTTGAACCAAAATGTCGATGTCGCCTAATGAGTCTCAGTGTCTAATATTCGGTTTATGCACCTAAGAAAACGTCATTACAAGTGTGCACAAGTGATTTGAACCAAAATGTCGATGTCGCCCAATGAGTTTCAGTGTCTAATATTCGATTTATGCATGTCGCTCAATGAGTCTCAGTGTCTAATATTTGATTTTTGCACCGAAGAAAACGTCATTACAAGTGTGCACAAATGATTTGAACCAAAATGTCGATGTCGCCCAATGAGTTTCAGTGTCTAATATTCGATTTATGCATGTCGCTCAATGAGTCTCAGTGTCTAATATTCGATTTATGCACCTAAGAAAACGTCATTACAAGTGTGCACAGGTGATTTGAACCAAAATGTCGATGTCGCCTAATGAGTCTCTCGTGTCTAATATTCGGTTTATGCACCTAAGAAAACGTCATTACAAGTGTGCACAAATGATTTGAACCAAAATGTCGATGTCGCCCAATGAGTCTTAGTGTCTAAACTTCGATTTATGCACCTAAGAAAACGTCATTACAAGTGTGCACAAGTGTGCACAAGTGACATGCACAAAAATGTCGATGTCGCCCAATGAGTCTCAGTGTCTAAGATTCGATTTATGCATGTGGCTCAATGAGTCTCAGTGTCTAATATTCGGTTTATGCACCTAAGAAAACGTCATTACAAGTGTGCACAATTGATTTGAACCAAAATGTCGATGTCGCCTAATGAGCCTCAGTGTCTAATATTCGGTTTATGCACCTAAGAAAACGTCATTACAAGTGTGCACAAGTGATTTGAACCAAAATGTCGATGTCGCCTAATGAGTCTCAGTGTCTAATATTCGGTTTATGCACCTAAGAAAACGTCATTACAAGTGTGCACAAGTGATTTGAAAGAAAATGTCGATGTCGCCTAATGAGCCTCAGTGTCTAATATTCGATTTATGCACCTAAGAAAACGTCATTACAAGTGTGCACAAGTGATTTGAACCAAAATGTCGATGTCGCCTAATGAGTCTCAGTGTCTAATATTCGGTTTATGCACCTAAGAAAACGTCATTACAAGTGTGCACAAGTGATTTGAAAGAAAATGTCGATGTCGCCTAATGAGTTTCAGTGTCTAATATTAGATTTATGCACCTAAGAAAACGTCATTACAAGTGTGCACAAGTGATTTGAACCAAAATGTCGATGTCGCCCAATGAGTTTCAGTGTCTAATATTCGATTTATGCATGTCGCTCAATGAGTCTCAGTGTCTAATATTCGATTTATGCACCTAAGAAAACGTCATTACAAGTGTGCACAAGTGATTTGAACCAAAATGTCGATGTCGCCTAATGAGTCTCTCGTGTCTAATATTCGGTTTATGCACCTAAGAAAACGTCATTACAAGTGTGCACAAATGATTTGAACCAAAATGTCGATGTCGCCCAATGAGTCTTAGTGTGTAAACTTCAATTTATGCACCTAAGAAAACGTCATTACAAGTGTGCACAAGTGTGCACAAGTGACATGCACAAAAATGTCGATGTCGCCCAATGAGTCTCAGTGTCTAAGATTCGATTTATGCATGTGGCTCAATGAGTCTCAGTGTCTAATATTCGGTTTATGCACCTAAGAAAACGTCATTACAAGTGTGCACAAGTGATTTGAACCAAAATGTCGATGTCGCCTAATGAGCCTCAGTGTCTAATATTCGGTTTATGCACCTAAGAAAACGTCATTACAAGTGTGCACAAGTGATTTGAAAGAAAATGTCGATGTCGCCTAATGAGTTTCAGTGTCTAATATTCGATTTATGCACCTAAGAAAACGTCATTACAAGTGTGCACAAGTGATTTGAACCAAAATGTCGATGTCGCCTAATGAGTCTCAGTGTCTAATATTCGGTTTATGCACCTAAGAAAACGTCATTACAAGTGTGCACAAGTGATTTGAAAGAAAATGTCGATGTCGCCTAATGAGTTTCAGTGTCTAATATTCGATTTATGCACCTAAGAAAACGTCATTACATGTGTGCACAAGTGATTTGAACCAAAATGTCGATGTCGCCCAATGAGTTTCAGTGTCTAATATTCGATTTATGCATGTCGCTCAATGAGTCTCAGTGTCTAATATTCGGTTTATGCACCTAAGAAAACGTCATTACAAGTGTGCACAAATGATTTGAACCAAAATGTCGATGTCGCCTAATGAGTCTCAGTGTCTAATATTCGGTTTATGCACCTAAGAAAACGTCATTACAAGTGTGCACAAGTGATTTGAACCAAAATGTCGATGTCGCCTAATGAGTCTCAGTGTCTAATATTCGGTTTATGCACCTAAGAAAACGTCATTACAAGTGTGCACAAGTGATTTGAACCAAAATGTCGATGTCGCCTAATGAGTCTCAGTGTCTAATATTCGGTTTATGCATCTAACAAAACGTCATTACAAGTGTGCACAAGTGATTTGAACCAAAATGTCGATGTCGCCCAATGAGTTTCAGTGTCTAATATTCGATTTATGCATGTCGCTCCATGAGTCTCAGTGTCTAATATTCGAATTATGCACCTAAGAAAACGTCATTACAAGTGTGCACAAATGATTTGAACCAAAATGTCGATGTCGCCCAATGAGTCTCAGTGTCTAATATTCGATTTATGCACCTAAGAAAACGTCATTACAAGTGTGCACAAGTGATTTGAACCAAAATGTCGATGTCGCCCAATGAGTCTCAGTGTCTAATATTCGGTTTATGCACCTAAGAAAACGTCATTACAAGTGTGCACAAGTGATTTGAACCAAAATGTCGATGTCGCCTAATGAGTCTCAGTGTCTAATATTCGGTTTATGCACCTAAGAAAACGTCATTTCAAGTGTGCACAAGTGATTTGAACCAAAATGTCGATGTCGCCCAATGAGTCTCAGTGTCTAATATTCGATTTATGCACCTAAGAAAACGTCATTACAAGTGTGCACAAATGATTTGAACCAAAATGTCGATGTCGCCCAATGAGTTTCAGTGTCTAATATTCGATTTATGCATGTCGCTCAATGAGTCTCAGTGTCTAATATTCGATTTATGCACCTAAGAAAACGTCATTACAAGTGTGCTCAAGTTATTTGAACCAAAATGTCGATGTTGCCCAATGAGTCTCAGTGTCTAATATTCGATTTATGCACCTAAGAAAACGTCATTACAAGTGTGCACAAATGATTTGAACCAAAATGTCGATGTCGCCCAATGAGTCTCAGTGTCTAATATTCGATTTATGCACCTAAGAAAACGTCATTACAAGTGTGCACAAGTGATTTGAACCAAAATGTCGATGTCGCCCAATGAGTCTCAGTGTCTAATATTCGATTTATGCACCTAAGAAAACGTCATTACAAGTGTGCACAAGTGATTTGAACCAAAATGTCGATGTCGCCCAATGAGTCTCAGTGTCTAATATTCGATTTATGCACCTAAGAACACGTCATTACAAGTGTGCACAAATGATTTGAACCAAAATGTCGATGTCGCCCAATGAGTTTCAGTGTCTAAGATTCGATTTATGCATGTCACTCAATGAGTCTCAGTGTCTAATATTCGATTTATGCACCTAAGAAAACGTCATTACAAGTGTGCACAAGTGATTTAAACCAAAATGTCGATGTCGCCTAATGAGTCTCAGTGTCTAATATTCGGTTTATGCACCTAAGAAAACGTCATTACAAGTGTGCACAAGTGATTTGAACCAAAATGTCGATGTCGCCTAATGAGTCTCAGTGTCTAATATTCGGTTTATGCACCTTAGAAAACGTCATTACAAGTGTGCACAAGTGATTTGAACCAAAATGTCGATGTCGCCTAATGAGTCTCAGTGTCTAATATTCGGTTTATGCACCTAAGAAAATGTCATTACAAGTGTGCACAAGTGATTTGAACCAAAATGTCGATGTCGCCTAATGAGTCTCAGTGTCTAATATTCGGTTTATGCACCTAAGAAAACGTCATTACAAGTGTGCACAAGTGATTTGAACCAAAATGTCGATGTCGCCCAATGAGTTTCAGTGTCTAATATTCGATTTATGCATGTCGCTCAATGAGCCTCAGTGTCTAATATTCGAATTATGCACCTAAGAAAACGTCATTACAAGTGTGCACAAATGATTTGAACCAAAATGTCGATGTCGCCCAATGAGTCTCAGTGTATAAGATTCGATATATGCATGTCGCTCAATGAGTCTCAGTGTCTGATATTCGGTCTATGCAACTAAGAAAACGTCATTACAAGTGTGCACAAGTGATTTGAACCAAAATGTCGATGTCGCCCAATAAGTCTCAGTGTCTAATATTCGATTTACGCATGTCGCCCAATGAGTCTCAGTGTCTAATATTCGATTTATGCACCTAAGAAAACGTCATTACAAGTGTGCACAAATGATTTGAACCAAAATGTCGATGTCGCCCAATGAGTTTCAGTGTCTAAGATTCGATTTATGCATGTCGCTCAATGAGTCTCAGTGTCTAATATTCGAATTATGCACCTAAGAAAACGTCATTACAAGTGTGCACAAATGATTTGAACCAAAATGTCGATGTCGCCCAATGAGTCTCAGTGTCTAAAATTCGATTTATGCACCTAAGAAAACGTCATTACAAGTGTGCACAAGTGATTTGAATCAAAATGTCGATGTCGCCTAATGAGTCTCAGTGTCTAATATTCGGTTTATGCACCTAAGAAAACGTCATTACAAGTGTGCACAAGTGATTTGAACCAAAATGTCGATGTCGCCCAATGAGTTTCAGTGTCTAATATTCGATTTATGCATGTCGCTCAATGAGTCTCAGTGTCTAATATTCGAATTATGCACCTAAGAAAACGTCATTACAAGTGTGCACAAATGATTTGAACCAAAATGTCGATGTCGCCCAATGAGGCTCAGTGTCTAATATTCGATTTATGCACCTAAGAAAACGTCATTACAAGTGTGCACAAGTGATTTGAACCAAAATGTCGATGTCGCCTAATGAGTCTCAGTGTCTAATATTCGGTTTATGCACCTAAGAAAACGTCATTACAAGTGTGCACAAATGATTTGAACCAAAATGTGGATGTCGCCCAATGAGTTTCAGTGTCTAAGATTCGATTTATGCATGTCGCTCAATGAGTCTCAGTGTCTAATATTCGAATTATGCACCTAACAAAACGTCATTACAAGTGTGCACAAATGATTTGAACCAAAATGTCGATGTCGCCCAATGAGTCTCAGTGTCTAATATTCGATTTATGCACCAAAGAAAACGTCATTACAAGTGTGCACAAGTGATTTGAACCAAAATGTCGATGTCGCCTAATGAGTCTCAGTGTCTAATATTCGGTTTATGCACCTAAGAAAACGTCATTACAAGTGTGCACAAGTGATTTGAACCAAAATGTCGATGTCGCCCAATGAGTCTCAGTGTCTAATATTCGATTTATGCACCTAAGAAAACGTCATTACAAGTGTGCACAAGTGATTTGAACCAAAATGTCGATGTCGCCCAATGAGTCTCAGTGTCTAATATTCGATTTATGCACCTAAGAAAACGTCATTAAAAGTGTGCACAAGTGATTTGAACCAAAATGTCGACGTCGCCTAATGAGTCTCAGTGTCTAATATTCGGTTTATGCACCTAAGAATACGTCATTACAAGTGTGCACAAGTGATTTGAACCAAAATATCGATGTCGCCCAATTAGTTTCAGTGTCTAAGATTCGATTTATGCATGTCGCTCAATGAGTCTCAGTGTCTAATATTCGATTTATGCACCTAAGAAAACGTCATTACAAGTGTGCACAAGTGATTTGAACCAAAATGTCGATGTCGCCTAATGAGTCTCAGTGTCTAATATTCGATTTATGCACCTAAGAAAACGTCATTACAAGTGTGCACAAGTGATTTGAACCAAAATGTCGATGTCGCCCAATGAGTCTCAGTGTCTAATATTCGGTTTATGCACCTAAGAAAACGTCATTACAAGTGTGCACAAATGATTTGAACCAAAATGTCGATGTCGCCCAATGAGTTTCAGTGTCTAATATTCGATTTATGCATGTCGCTCAATGAGTCTCAGTGTCTAATATTCGAATTATGCACCTAAGAAAACGTCATTACAAGTGTGCACAAATGATTTGAACCAAAATGTCGATGTCGCCCAATGAGTCTCAGTGTCTAATATTCGATTTATGCACCTAAGAAAACGTCATTACAAGTGTGCACAAGTGATTTGAACCAAAATGTCGATGTCACCTAATGAGTCTCAGTGTCTAATATTCGGTTTATGCACCTAAGAAAACGTCATTACAAGTGTGCACAAGTGATTTGAACCAAAATGTCGATGTCGCCTAATGAGTCTCAGTGTCTAATATTCGGTTTATGCACCTAAGAAAACGTCATTACAAGTGTGCTCAAATGATTTGAACCAAAATGTCGATGTCGCCCAATGAGTTTCAGTGTCTAATATTCGATTTATGCACCTAAGAAAACGTCATTACAAGTGTGCACAAGTGATTTGAACCAAAATGTCGATGTCGCCTAAGGAGTCTCAGTGTCTAATATTCGGTTTATGCACCTAAGAAAACGTCATTACAAGTGTGCACAAGTGATTTCAACCAAAATGTCGATGTCGCCGAATGAGTTTCAGATAGAAAGATAGATAGATAGATCTCTTATTTCGCATAATATTGATGACATAAGTATTGTTACCGCACATTTTACAGATTAGAGATATGATATTATAATATCTTTCTTCTATAATATTTTCTAAATAATTATACAAAATTGTGTTTTTCAAAATAATATGATTTTACTTTGGAGGAAAATACGAAAAAAAAACCTCCAATGTGAAAAAGAAAAAAAAAAAAAAAACAAAAGCAAAAGTATGTAAATAAGTGATATAAATAATAAATAAATAAATAAATAAATAAATATATATGTAAATAAAAAAATTAATAAATAAATAAATAAATAAATTAATATATAAATAAATAACTAAATAAATAAATAAATATATAAATAAATAAATAAATAAATAAATAAATAAATAAATAAACAAATAAATAAATATAACACAGTAACATTGAATAAAGAATAGAGATTAAGTATCACTTAGAATATTAATTAGCGGGTTTTCAACAAAACTACAGCGTTCTTTGAATTTTAATTGCAGTTTCTGTATCCTATCAAGAATCAATTCAACATTCGCTTTTTTGTGTAAGTCTTTAGTTGAGTGATGCCAAGGCAAATTTAACATCATTTTAAGAAGTTTATTTTGAGATACTTGCAATCTTTTTATGTGACATTTCGAACAGTTACCCCATACTTGACACCCATATAGCATAATGGTTTGAAAAATCACCTTATAAATAATCATTTTATTTTCAAGTGAAAGTAACGATTTCCTATTAATAAATGGGTATAACATTTTTGTTGCTACCCCTACCTTTTTAATTGTTTTACTAATGTGATCATTGAAAGTTAGTTTCGTGTCTAGATTAATACCCAAGTAACGTACGGAGTTTTCCCAATTTATAGACAATCCATTTAACTGCAATTGCCTTGTAGGAACAAAGCAGGGCTTTCTTTTTCGTGTGAAAAAGATAGCCTGCGTCTTTTCCTCATTCAATTTGATGTTCCATTTGCTGAAATATTTTTCCACAATTTTGATCACATTTAAGAGATTGCTCTCAATATTGAGAGCTAATTCATGTGAAGAAAATATGGCGGTATCATCTGCAAAAATTGCTGTGTGACAACTTGGCAATTTTGGGAAGTCTGATACATAAATATTATATAAGATTGGAGCTAGAACAGAACCCTGTGGAACACCAGAATTGAAAAACATAAGGTCAAAAACACCACTGTTCACTTGGACTACGAAACGACGACGAGTTAAGAAACTTTGGACAATTTTACATATATAAGGAGGAAACCGGAAGTGTATCAATATATACAAAAGTCCGTCATGCCAGACAGTATCAAATGCTTTCTCTATGTCAAGTAGAACCATTCCAGTTGATTTGCCAATAGCACGGTTTGACTTAATGTGATTGCAGATTCTTAATACTTGATGGGTGGAGCTGTGGTGTGCCCTAAATCCAAATTGTTCATTGGGGAATATGTTATTTTCAGATATATGTTTTAAAATCACTTCTTTAAGAACTTTCTCAAAAACTTTGCTAAGGTTACTAAGCAAACTTATTGGCCTATAGCTTTCAGGATTTTCAGGAGGCTTGCCAGATTTTGGTATTGGAATAACTTTGGCTAATTTCCAGGAGTCAGGAAAATATTCCATTTTGAGGCACGCATTTATAAGAAAAGTTAAGAACTTTATTCCACTTTTGGGCAGCTGCTTGATATAGATGTTTCTAATCAGATCAAGCCCTCCTGTTTTGCGAACATTTAAGTTGTTGACGAAAAACGCAATGTCGTCTTCTGATAAATAAAATTCACGTGGGTATTTGAAAATGATTGTGCAAGAGCATTTGCTTTTTCAGAATCCGTAAAGAACACGTTAGAAGATGATTTGAGAACTGGAAAAACTTGTTCCTATTCCTAATAACTTTGACTATGTTCCAAAACGGCTTATCATTTTTTTCGAGCGTTTTAAGTCTGGAGTTCCAATTCTTGTTGCGAAATTCAAAAATTTGCTTGCTAATTAAATTGTTAAGAAACTGTAGCTGACATTTCAAAAATGGCTGACGGTATCTCGTCCAATCTCTTCTGCACTTATTCCTTAGTCTGATGAGCGCCAAAATATGATGAGGAAGTTTTGGAGAAAAAGTTTGTTTTGGAACTTTCGGAACAGAGTTTTCAACCGCGTCTAAAATGTCTGAACATAATTTATTTAGTGCACCATCCACATCACTTATATTGGAAATACTTTCCAAATTCATTGGTGAGTTTCTCAATTTTGCATTGATTTCACTTCTAAAGCGAGTCCAATTGGCATTTTTAAGGTCTTGAAAATACTCCGTTTTCCTCTCTCCAGACCATAGAAGTTGGCAAAGGACAGGATTGTGGTCGGAACTGAGGTCGTTTACTGAAACAGATTGGGTTATATTACTGCTGGAAACATTGGTGACGAAAATATCAATTGTCGACGGACTATAACGATTTGAAGGTACATAAGTTGGGGTGGACGGATACAAAACAGAAAAGGGTTGAGTAATAGAGAGATCATGTAGAATCTTTCCCCAAGCATTTGCTCTTTGACAGCCCCAAGCCCTATGCCTACAATTTAGGTCGCCACCAAAAAGTAGGTTATTGCCCTGATTAAACAATTTAATAAAGTCATTTTTAAGAGCCATTTTTGTTGCTGCTCCTGCATTTCCTCCGGGGAAATAAACACAAAAAATTCTTATAGAATTTTGATTTCTCAGTTTAATCTCAATACCTACGTTTTCTACCAACTCAGTTTTTATAACAGGTAAAAGCGAATGTTGAATTGATCTTTTTACAAGGATGGCGACACCTCCACCTCCTCTTCCGATTCTGTCATTTCTATAGCATTTAAAATATATGTAGACAAATTTATATCATTTTTTAGTAGAGTTTCGGTGACTAGAGCAACATGAATCTCGTTATTATTTAAGAAGTTAAGGAACTCTGTGGTTTTGTTACGAATACCCCTCGCATTCCAATTTACAATGTTTATGTTTCTATCTATCATATTAATTAACATTTGAATACAGAAATTTTGTAGCTAACTGTGCGATAACGTTGAATTGTTCAATTTTAGTTTTACAAACAGAAAGTTTAGTGACCATTTCCATGGCCAGAGAGTTTAATTCCTCCGGGGAAAACAAAGAGCCGGTGTTGCATCCAGTTGTGTTTCCGGGAGTATCGTCAGCGATGTTGCTTGCGCTGTTGCTTGTGATGTTGCTGGGTTTACCGCTGAATTGCACAAGAGGGTTTTGTGGAGAGTTATTCAGCCATGCACTTGTTGTTGGTGGTGTAGAAATAATAGCACTCTGTGCATCACTGACGGTCTGCTGTCGTCGTCGATGTGGTTGTTGTAGGATGGGAAACTCGGAGAGAGAAGCGATCGATATCGGATTTGGGAGAGTATGACCAGAAACGTGCGATGCCTGATGAGCGGCCGATTTGCTCTTTACTGTCTTTTTTCCCATCAACAGCATATATTCTGCTCTACTCTCACATAAGGGATCAGTGGATCTGTGAAGTTTTCCACAATTTGCACATTTGTGAGCAAGAGTGTTATTACATTCAGCAGTTTTATGTGTGCCAGAGCAGATCGAACAATAGGTCTTAACGTGACAGTTCCTCTCTCCATGGCCAAACATCTGGCAGTTGTGGCATTGCGTGAGCTTACCTTTGAGTTTTCGTTGAAATTTCCATTTGACTTGGGTATGGAAAATAGAGCGATGTTTTTTGTTCAGATCGCTTAACTTAACAGATCCATTTTCAAGAGAAATGATGTAAGTTGTGTCACTGTATTGTTCGAATTTCTTGACAACTTTTTTTACTTCAATACACTTTATTCCAAGTTTAATAAGTTCTGTTTTTAAATATTCTGTATTTATTTCATCCATACCATGCAGAACAACCTTAAAAGCTTTAGCACTTTTTAAATCGTGCGAGAAAAATTGACAGTCTTGTGCTTTTAAACAGCTGATCACCGAATTGTATGCTTCAAGAGATTCACATATAATTTTTATCCCGATTGACATTTTTTTCACGGAGTAATCGCTAATTTTCAGAGTGTTCATAAGTGAATGCACAAAATCACACGATTTTTTAAGCAATTTTATAGGCGGCACATACACTTTTTTCACCGGTTCAGATACGATTTCATCTTCCATATGATCACTATCGCGAGTTTGAAGAGGGCCATAGTAATTTATTCGGTTGGGACTAAATTCTTTTTTTCGAGCACTGTTCCTCATGGCTCATGTTTTTTTATTCAAGGGCAAGGAACTGTCCTTGATTTCCGGAGATCTTCCGCGTTTCAAAATTTTGGTAGATTTAGTATATTCACTAGAATGAAAGTCAGATGCGGGTGACATACACAGGCAAAAGCTCCGTGACGACTGATGAGTTTCAGTGTCTAATATTCGATTTATGCATGTCGCTCAATGAGTCTCAGTGTCTAATATTCGAATTATGCGCCTAAGAAAACGTCATTACAAGTGTTTAGTATTAATTGTTAATTTGTTTTTTTTCTTTTCTTTGTTAATGATTATTTTTGTTATTACTTCATTGTTCATCAAATTTCTTGTGACACTCTGTACATTGTATCGTACCATAATTGTGCAGTTGCAGTCCATCGGATGTTTCGTTACCAACACATCCAGCCGATACATAGAAACCACCGAATGCGATTGTACGATCGCACACATCAAATTCACTTCACATGATGCATTTGCAGCGATCGCCTGATCATCGTTGATGTGTAGGTGTGTGTGTATGTGCGCTATGAGTGCATCGATGCTGCTGATGGTCGATGGTCCAGCGGCTCCACCACTTCGATTTTGGACACAGTGGAGAGCAGTTGTTATAAATAAGATAAAAATAAAGCATTTGTATTTTTCTATGAAACATTCCGTCGTTGGGTTATTCTTTTCTTTTTTTTTTGGTATTTCTTTAATGTTTTCGATTTAGTTTCTTTCGTTTGAAATCATTTATTATTCGTCGAATCGGAAACATTAAGTGGTCCTTCAAAACCGGATTTTTTGTTATATTGAACTTGTGTTAATTTATTTGAGAAAAAATAACCCAAAATTGAACATAGTGACATTTTCGCGTTCGTGTTAAATCTGTGTGATCGTGTGGACAATAATTCAAAATTGTGAAGTGCGGTTCGTGTATTGTGTTAATTGGAATTTAATCCTCACCGTGACCATGAATTCCTTAAAGCTTAAACGCGGAAATATGAAAGCTACTCTCACTCGTGCTGTGGGATTTATAGAAACAATCAATTCCTCAACATCTCTAGAAATGCTGTCCATTCGGTTAAAGAAGTTAGATGATACGTGGTCGCGATTCGTTTCTTTGCACGAAGAAACACTGCAATCCGATATAACCGAAGAAGAAGTCCAAGAACTCGAAATAGAATTCGGAGATTACGAAAATCGTTTTTTCATCGCCCATTCGTCAATCTCAAAATCCATCCGTGAAAAACAATTAGTGAGTGAAAAAGAAGTGCAGGAAAATTCTCTTGAAAATTCGAACAAAAGATTTGATTGTGCTTCATCAATTCAGCTACCGAAGTTAATAGTGCCATCCTTTTAGGGAAATTATAAGGATTGGCCTTCGTTTCGCGATACTTTTATGGGTACAGTGGACAACAAGCCAAATTTGAGTACAACGCAAAAATTTCATTATTTAAAATCGTTCCTGTGTGATGACGCGGCTAATTTGATAAAACACATACCGGTTTCGGAAAACAATTACATGGAAGCTTGGGATCGTTTGGAAAAACGTTACGATCGCGCCCATCTCATCGTGCAGTCCCTGATTCAAACGTTCTTGTCCCTTCCATCAACATCGACCAGTAATGCCAGTACTCTTCGTAAGATAACCGATGGTGCCGATGAGGTCGTTCGTGGGCTAAACGCGCTCGGTGCGAATGATCGCAACCCGTGGTTGATTTATTTATTAATAAATAAACTCGATGTGGACACTCGTCAAAGCTGGGCTGAAACGGTCGGATCTCGCGATGATTGTAAATTTGAGGAGCTCTTAGACTTTTTACAGTTACGATGTGACGCGTTGGAATCGTGTCAGTCCTTATCGCGACCAAGTGCTTCTCGAATTAAACCTCAAGGACAAATCCGTACTCATTTCGTCGAGTCCACACCCTCGCAAATAAACTCTCAATGTCCGAAGTGCAAAAAGGAACATATTTTAGCACAATGTGAACAATTCGTAGCACTTGATGTGGAATCTCGTCGCGCGTTCGTGAAATCAAATCTGTTGTGTTTTAATTGTCTTCGTGCAGGACATCCTGCAAACAAATGTCGCTCAAATTATCGTTGTCGGTCGTGTAACTCAAGACACCATTCGCTTGTGCATGCAGATTCGAATCATCCTGTTGGCCTTAATCTCGCAAGGACATCTTCGAAAACACCAGAGACTCCATCCAGACCCTCTCCATTGGTGCCTGTGTCCCCACCTGTGAACAACCATTCGTCGCTCGATGTTGGCCTACGTAGGCAAACAATTCTACCCACAGTATTGGCTCAAGTGATGGACAAATCGGGCAATTTCGTTAACTGTAGGGTGTTGATCGATTCAGGGTCTCAAATTTCGTTTGTAGCTGAACAACTCGCTCAGCGTCTAGGTCTTCCTCGCAGGCATGCGAAAATTCCCGTTCGAGGCTTATCATCAACAGATGCAGGTCACACTAGAGGTTGTATGTCTCTCGAGTTACGTTCGCGTTTCAACCAAACGCAACTGTTTGTCGACGCATTTATTCTGAACAAGCTGACGTCGAATCTCCCCTCGCAGTTCTTTGAAGCTTCGTCCTGGTCCCACCTTCAGAGTCTAGATTTAGCCGATCCCAACTTTAATGTACCTGGTCCTATTGACATCCTACTCGGAGCGGATAAGCTATGGTGCATCCTAAAGGGAAATCAAGTTCAAGGGCCAAATGGACTGCCAATTGCCCAGAATACATCGTTCGGCTGGGTAGTGACAGGAGAACTCTTGGAAGCCGACCAACAGTTACCAGTTTCGTCGTTTCACTCCGTTTTCGACGTCGATGTTTTATTGCAGCGCTTTTGGGAACTGGATGAAGTAATTCCCTTGAAAGACGACTCGTTTGACGATGATGAAGCCGAACAACACTTTCGGAGAACATTTTCGCGTGCACCCGATGGAAAATACGTCGTTCAGCTTCCGTTCAAGACACCATCACCAGTTTTTGGTCATTCGCTTCGGAATGCTGTAAGTCGCTTGCATTCGATGGAACGACGGTTTCAAAAAGACCCCAATTTGCATAGCATGTATGTAAAATTCATGCAAGAATACATCGACTTAGGCCACATGGTACGCATATCGAAAGATGAATTGCAGACTGAGTCAGGGAAGGTGTTTTATTTACCCCATCATGCTGTTTTGAGACCCGATAGCTCAACAACCAAACTTCGGGTAGTATTTGATGGCTCGGCTAGGGATTCACTAGGAAATTCACTGAACAGTCAGTTATTGATAGGTCCGCCCATTCAACGAGATTTATTTGGTGTTGCTTTACGGTTCAGACAACATAAGTACGTATTTACAGCAGACGTTGTAAAAATGTTTCGCCAAATATGGGTGGACGATATGCATGCCGATTTTCAACGCATTGTCTGGCGGCAGAGTCCCTCCGATGACATCAGCCACTTTCGTTTACGCACTGTGACATATGGAACGGCATCACCTCCTAGCAATGGACTATAAAACAAAGCATCCAAATGCAGCGCGGGTATTGCTAAGCGATGTTTACGTAGACGACATCGTAACCGGAGCAAATTCATCGGAGGAACTTATAGGCCTAGGTCATGAGCTTGTGGCCTTGTTGGCAAATGCTGGACTCGAACTTCGGAAGTGGACCTCGAATTGTTGGCCCTTACTTGCTCAGTTGCCTAAGGATGACTGTGAGTTCAAGTTGTTTGATACTGATCGGTCAAAATCAATGATAAAGGTACTTGGGATGAATTGGAATCCAACATCTGATCAATATTCGTTTCGGATCACTGAATCTCATTTGTCGCTTCCACCAACTCGTCGTTCGTTATTGTCAGAGATCTCTCGAATATTCGACCCCTTAGGATTTCTGGCCCCCTCAGTAGTGCTCTTTAAGCTTCTGTTCCAGGAATTATGGGCATCAGAACTCAATCTTGGATGGGATGACCCATTACCTTTGCAGTTGGCTCAGAGATGGACGCGCTACCAACAAGAGTTGCACTGTTTCGAGCAAATACAAGTGAAACGTTCAATTTTCGTTTCATCCGAAGAGGTTGAGCTCCACGGATTTTCAGATGCATCATTAGTGGCTTACTCAGCAGTGGTCTATGCTCGGTGTAAGATTGGAACGAATCAATTTAAGACTGTAATTGTTGCTGCGAAGACAAAGGTGGCACCTATTAAGCCTGTATCCATACCTCGGTTAGAACTTTGTGGAGCTCTTCTTCTTTGCCGCTTAATAACCTCAATCAAATCGTCAATCTGTGGAGCCTTCAAGGTATTTGCTTGGTGCGACTCACAAATCGTACTTCATTGGTTGTCGTCTTCCCCTCGTCGATGGACAACATTCGTCGCTAATCGCACAGCTGCCATACTAGAAATGATTCCACGATATGCATGGAAGTATATCGCATCGGAGTCCAACCCAGCAGACTGTGCGTCACGAGGCGTATTGCCATCTCTTCTCAACGATCATCCTCTGTGGTGGACAGGTCCTCCATGGTTATCACTGTCACAAGAATATTGGCCCATGTCAACGTTCTCAGTGTCACAACCGGATGCAGCAGAAGTCATGGCAGAAGAACACCGAAACCCAAAGCACGGTCTTATCACAACGTCAGAAGCTGATGTTTTCAAAGTGCTCATCACGAAGATTTCGTCTTGGACTCGATTAATTCGAATTCTCGCTTTTTGTATTCGATTTACACAAAACTGTCGTCGTAGATCATCTGAAAGAGTCTTGCGTGGCTTAACAGTCTTAGAACTACACTCAGCAGAACGTCACATCATCAAAAACGTCCAAACCGAGGCATTCGGAAGTGATATTCGACATCTGCATAATCATCGAGAGCTTAAACCAAAATCGAATCTTTTAAAGTATTCGCCGTTTATTGACGATGAAGGTGTACTGCGTGTAGGGGGGAGAATCAAACATGCTCATGTTTCTTTTAATTTAAAGCACCCAATAATATTGCCCAACAATCACGTTTCTCTACTTATAGTTAGACACATTCACGTTCAGCATCTTCATCCAGGAGTATCAGAGACATTCTCCATTGTTCGCCAACGATATTGGATTCTTGGAAGCCGGAATCTCGTCCGAAACGTTGTCCATCGATGCAGACCATGCTTTCTCCAGAGGACAATAACTACTACGCAGCTGATGGGTGATTTGCCGCCTCAACGTGTTCAACCAAGTCGGCCATTCTTTAACACAGGGTGCGACTACGCTGGCCCCTTCACCATCAAGCTGTCTCGTGGGCGGAATCCAAAGCTATCTAAGGCTTACCTTGCACTATTTATCTGCATGTGTACTAAGGCGATTCACTTGGAACTCGTGAGTGATCTGACGACTGATGCTTTCCTTGCCGCTTTTAGACGATTTGTGGCTCGCCGAGGTAAATGCTCAAACGTGTATACCGATAATGGGACTAACTTCAAGGGTGCTCGACGTATCCTAAATGAGATGCAACGTTTGGTTTTGTCGCAGACGTTCAACGAAGACATCGCGAGCTCTCTTGCCATGGATGGAATCGCTTGGCACTTCATTCCTCCATCTGCACCACACTTCGGAGGATTATGGGAGGCTGGAGTGAAGTCAGTTAAACTTCGTCTTCGTCGTGTCATTGGAAGCTCCATCCTGACTTTCGAAGAACTCTACACTCTCTTTGCTCAAGTCGAAGCAATCTTGAATTCCCGTCCTCTTCATGCATTGTCCGATGAAGACTTGAACCCACTCACTCCGTCGCACTTTCTTATAGGGGAACCCTATACGACTATACCAGAGCCAAGTTACCTGGATCAACCGGTAAATCGTCTTTCGCACTGGAACCATGTGCAAAGTATGGTACAAGGGTTTTGGAAGCGATGGAATGCGAAGTACATCACCAGTCTTCAGGAGCGTCCAAAATGGAAAAGGGCGCAGTTTAACATCAAGATCGGCGATCTGGTTGTAATTAAGGAGCCCAATCTTCCATCGGCGAAATGGCTGCTTGGTAGAATAGAAGCAGTTCACCCGGGTCAAGATAACAACGTAAGAGTGGTAACAGTCAGAACTCAGCGAGGACTTCTTGTTCGTCCTATAACGAAGATAGCGGCTCTCCCATTGTCCTGAAACTTGTTCCAGGGGGGCCGGGATGTTTAGTATTAATTGTTAATTTGTTTTTTTTCTTTTCTTTGTTAATGATTATTTTTGTTATTACTTCATTGTTCATCAAATTTCTTGTGACACTCTGTACATTGTATCGTACCATAATTGTGCAGTTGCAGTCCATCGGATGTTTCGTTACCAACACATCCAGCCGATACATAGAAACCACCGAATGCGATCGTACGATCGCACACATCAAATTCACTTCACATGATGCATTTGCAGCGATCGCCTGATCATCGTTGATGTGTAGGTGTGTGTGTATGTGCGCTATGAGTGCATCGATGCTGCTGATGGTCGATGGTCCAGCGGCTCCACCACTTCGATTTTGGACACAGTGGAGAGCAGTTGTTATAAATAAGATAAAAATAAAGCATTTGTATTCTTCTATGAAACATTCCGTCGTTGGGTTATTCTTTTCTTTTTTTTTTGGTATTTCTTTAATGTTTTCGATTTAGTTTCTTTCGTTTGAAATCATTTATTATTCGTCGAATCGGAAACAACAAGTGTGCACAAATAATTTGAACCAAAATGTCGATGTCGCCCAATGAGTCTCAGTGTCTAATATTCGATTTATGCACCTAAGAAAACGTCATTACAAGTGTGCACAAGTGATTTGAACCAAAATGTCGATGTCGCCCAATGAGTTTCAGTGTTTAAGATTCGATTTATGCATGTCGCTCAATGAGTCTCAGTGTCTAATATTCGAATTATGCACCTAAGAAAACGTCATTACAAGTGTGCACAAATGATTTGAACCAAAATGTCGATGTCGCCCAATGAGTCTCAGTGTCTAATATTCGGTTTATGCACCTAAGAAAACGTCATTACAAGTGTGCACAAGTGATTTGAACCAAAATGTCGATGTCGCCCAATGAGTATCAGTGTCTAATATTCGATTTATGCACCTAAGAAAACGTCATTACAAGTGTGCACAAATGATTTGAAGCAAAATGTCGATGTCGCCCAATGAGTTTCAGTGTCTAATATTCGATGTATGCATGTCGCTCAATGAGTCTCAGTGTCTAATATTCGATGTATGCATGTCGCTCAATGAGTCTCAGTGTCTAATATTCGATTTATGCACCTAAGAAAACGTCATTACAAGTGTACACAAGTGATTTGAACCAAAATGTCGATGTCGCCTAATGAGTCTCAGTGTCTAACATTCGGTTTATGCACCTAAGAAAACGTCATTACAAGTGTGCACAAGTGATTTGAACCAAAATGTCGATGTCGCCTAATGAGTCTCAGTGTCTAATATTCGATTTATGCACCTAAGAAAACGTCATTACAAGTGTGCACAAATGATTTGAACCAAAATGTCGATGTCGCCCAATGAGTCTCAGTGTCTAATATTCGATTTATGCACCTAAGAAAACGTCATTACAAGTGTGCACAAATGATTTGAACCAAAATGTCGATGTCGCCCAATGATTTTCAGTGTCTAAGATTCGATTTATGCATGTCGCTCAATGAGTCTCAGTGTCTAATATTCGAATTATGCACCTAAGAAAACGTCATTACAAGTGTGCACAAATGATTTGAACCAAAATGTCGATGTCGCCCAATGAGTCTCAGTGTCTAATATTCGATTTATGCACCTAAGAAAACGTCATTACAAGTGTGCACAAGTGATTTGAACCAAAATGTCGATGTCGCCTAATGAGTCTCAGTGTCTAATATTCGGTTTATGCACCTAAGAAAACGTCATTACAAGTGTGCACAAGTGATTTGAACCAAAATGTCGATGTCGCCCAATGAGTTTCAGTGTCTAATATTCGATTTATGCATGTCGCTCAATGAGTCTCAGTGTCTAATATTCGAATTATGCACCTAAGAAAACGTCATTACAAGTGTGCACAAATGATTTGAACCAAAATGTCGATGTCGCTCAATGAGTTCAGTGTCTAATATTCGAATTATGCACCTAAGAAAAAGTCATTACAAGTGTGCACAAATGATTTGAACCAAAATGTCGATGTCGCCCAATGAGTCTCAGTGTCTAATATTCGATTTATGCATGTCGCCCAATGAGTCTCAGTGTCTAAGATTCGATTTATGCATGTGGCTCAATGAGTCTCAGTGTCTAATATTCGGTTTATGCACCTAAGAAAACGTCATTACAAGTGTGCACAAGTGATTTGAACCAAAATGTCGATGTCGCCCAATGAGTTTCAGTGTCTAATATTCGATTTATGCATGTCGCTCAATGAGTCTCAGTGTCTAATATTCGAATTATGCACCTAAGAAAACGTCATTACAAGTGTGCACAAGTGATTTGAACCAAAATGTCGATGTCGCCTAATGAGTCTCAGTGTCTAATATTCGGTTTATGCACCTAAGAAAACGTCATTACAAGTGTGCACAAATGATTTGAACCAAAATGTCGATGTCGCCCAATGAGTTTCAGTGTCTAATATTCGATTTATGCATGTCGCTCAATGAGTCTCACTGTCTAATATTCGAATTATGCACCTAAGAAAACGTCATTACAAGTGTGCACAAATGATTTGAACCAAAATGTCGATGTCGCCCAATGAGTCTCAGTGTCTAATATTCGATTTATGCACCTAAGAAAACGTCATTACAAGTGTGCACAAGTGATTTGAACCAAAATGTCGAAGTCGCCTAATGAGTCTCAGTGTCTAATATTCGGTTTATGCATGTGACTCAATGAGTCTCAGTGTCTAATATTCGGTTTATGCACCTAAGAAAACGTCATTACAAGTGTGCACAAATGAATTTAACCAAAATGTCGATGTCGCTTAATGAGTCTCAGTGTCTAATATTCGAATTATGCACCTAAGAAAAAGTCATTACAAGTGTGCACAAATGATTTGAACCAAAATGTCGATGTCGCCCAATGAGTCTCAGTGTCTAATATTCGATTTATACATGTCGCCTAATGAGTCTCAGTGTCTAATATTCGGTTTATGCATGTGGCTCAATGAGTCTCAGTGTCTAATATTCGGTTTATGCACCTAAGAAAACGTCATTACAAGTGTGCACAAGTGATTTGAACCAAAATGTCGATGTCGGCCAATGAGTTTCAGTGTCTAATATTCGATTTATGCATGTCGCTCAATGAGTCTCAGTGTCTAATATTCGATTTATGCACCTAAGAAAACGTCATTACAAGTGTGCACAAATGATTTGAACCAAAATGTCGATGTCGCCCAATGAGTCTCAGTGTCTAATATTCGGTTTATGCACCTAAGAAAACGTCATTACAAGTGTGCACAAGTGATTTGAACCAAAATGTCGATGTCGCCCAATGAGTATCAGTGTCTAATATTCGAATTATGCACCTAAGAAAACGTCATTACAAGTGTGCACAAATGATTTGAAGCAAAATGTCGATGTCGCCCAATGAGTTTCAGTGTCTAATATTCGGTGTATGCATGTGGCTCAATGAGTCTCAGTGTCTAATATTCGATTTATGCACCTAAGAAAACGTCATTACAAGTGTGCACAAGTGATTTGAACCAAAATGTCGATGTCGCCTAATGAGTCTCAGTGTCTAATATTCGATTTATGCACCTAAGAAAACGTCATTACAAGTGTGCACAAATGATTTGAACCAAAATGTCGATGTCGCCCAATGAGTCTCAGTGTCTAATATTCGATTTATGCACCTAAGAAAACGTCATTACAAGTGTGCACAAATGATTTGAACCAAAATGTCGATGTCGCAAAATGAGTTTCAGTGTCTAAGATTCGATTTATGCATGTCGCTCAATGAGTCTCAGTGTCTAATATTCGAATTATGCACCTAAGAAAACGTCATTACAAGTGTGCACAAGTGATTTGAACCAAAATGTCGATGTCGCCTAATGAGTCTCAGTGTCTAATATTCGGTTTATGCACCTAAGAAAACGTCATTACAAGTGTGCACAAATGATTTGAACCAAAATGTCGATGTCGCCTAATGAGTCTCAGTGTCTAATATTCGGTTTATGCACCTAAGAAAACGTCATTACAAGTGTGCACAAGTGATTTGAACCAAAATGTCGATGTCGCCTAACGAGTCTCAGTGTCTAATATTCGGTTTATGCACCTAAGAAAACGTCATTACAAGTGTGCACAAGTGATTTGAACCAAAATGTCGATGTCGCCTAACGAGTCTCAGTGTCTAATATTCGGTTTATGCACCTAAGAAAACGTCATTACAAGTGTGCACAAATGATTTGAACCAAAATGTCGATGTCGCCCAATGAGTTTCAGTGTCTAATATTCGATTTATGCATGTCGCTCAATGGGTCTCAGTGTCTAATATTCGAATTATGCACCTAAGAAAACGTCATTACATGTGTGCACAAATGATTTGAACCAAAATGTCGATGTCGCCCAATGAGTCTCAGTGTCTAATATTCGATTTATGCACCTAAGAAAACGTCATTACAAGTGTGCACAAGTGATTTGAACCAAAATGTCGAAGTCGCCTAATGAGTCTCAGTGTCTAATATTCGGTTTATGCATGTGGCTCAATGAGTCTCAGTGTCTAATATTCGGTTTATGCACCTAAGAAAACGTCATTACAAGTGTGCACAAGTGATTTGAACCAAAATGTCGATGTCGCCCAATGAGTTTCAGTGTCTAATATTCGATTTATGCATGTCGCTCAATGAGTCTCAGTGTCTAATATTCGAATTATGCACCTAAGAAAACGTCATTACAAGTGTGCACAAATGATTTGAACCAAAATGTCGATGTCGCCCAATGAGTCTCAGTGTCTAATATTCGAATTATGCACCTAAGAAAAAGTCATTACAAGTGTGCACAAATGATTTGAACCAAAATGTCGATGTCGCCCAATGAGTCTCAGTGTCTAATATTCGATTTATGCATGTCGCCCAATGAGTCTCAGTGTCTAAGATTCGATTTATGCATGTGGCTCAATGAGTCTCAGTGTCTAATATTCGGTTTATGCACCTAAGAAAACGTCATTACAAGTGTGCACAAGTGATTTGAACCAAAATGTCGATGTCGCCCAATGAGTTTCAGTGTCTAATATTCGATTTATGCATGTCGCTCAAGGAGTCTCAGTGTCTAATATTCGAATTATGCACCTAAGAAAACGTCATTACAAGTGTGCACAAATGATTTGAACCAAAATGTCGATGTCGCCCAATGAGTCTCAGTGTCTAATATTCGGTTTATGCACCTAAGAAAACGTCATTACAAGTGTGCACAAGTGATTTGAACCAAAATGTCGATGTCGCCCAATGAGTTTCAGTGTCTAAGATTCGATTTATGCATGTCGCTCAATGAGTCTCAGTGTCTAATATTCGAATTTTGCACCTAAGAAAACGTCATTACAAGTGTGCACAAATGATTTGAACCAAAATGTCGATGTCTCCCAATGAGTCTCAGTGTCTAATATTCGATTTATGCACCTAAGAAAACGTCATTACAAGTGTGCACAATGATTTGAACCAAAATGTCGATGTCGCCTAATGAGTCTCAGTGTCTAATATTCGGTTTATGCACCTAAGAAAACGTCATTACAAGTGTGCATAAGTGATTTGAACCAAAATGTCGATGTCGCCCAATGAGTTTCAGTGTCTAATATTCGATTTATGCATGTCGCTCAATGAGTCTCAGTGTCTAATATTCGAATTATGCACCTAAGAAAACGTCATTACAAGTGTGCACAAATGATTTGAACCAAAATGTCGATGTCGCCTAATGAGTCTCAGTGTCTAATATTCGGTTTATGCACCTAAGAAAACGTCATTACAAGTGTGCACAAGTGATTTGAACCAAAATGTCGATGTCGCCTAATGAGTCTCAGTGTCTAATATTCGGTTTATGCACCTAAGAAAACGTCATTACAAGTGTGCACAAATGATTTGAACCAAAATGTCGATGTCGCCCAATGAGTTTCAGTGTCTAATATTCGATTTATGCATGTCGCTCAATGAGTCTCAGTGTCTAATATTCGGTTTATGCACCTAAGAAAACGTCATTACAAGTGTGCACAAATGATTTGAACCAAAATGTCGATGTCGCCTAATGAGTCTCAGTGTCTAATATTCGGTTTATGCACCTAAGAAAACGTCATTACAAGTGTGCACAAGTGATTTGAACCAAAATGTCGATGTCGCCTAATGAGTCTCAGTGTCTAATATTCGGTTTATGCACCTAAGAAAACGTCATTACAAGTGTGCACAAGTGATTTGAACCAAAATGTCGATGTCGCCTAATGAGTCTCAGTGTCTAATATTCGGTTTATGCACCTAAGAAAACGTCATTACAAGTGTGCACAAGTGATTTGAACCAAAATGTCGATGTCGCCTAATGAGTCTCAGTGTCTAATATTCGGTTTATGCACCTAAGAAAACGTCATTACAAGTGTGCACAAGTGATTTGAACCAAAATGTCGATGTCGCCTAACGAGTCTCAGTGTCTAATATTCGGTTTATGCACCTAAGAAAACGTCATTACAAGTGTGCACAAGTGATTTGAACCAAAATGTCGATGTCGCCTAACGAGTCTCAGTGTCTAATATTCGGTTTATGCACCTAAGAAAACGTCATTACAAGTGTGCACAAATGATTTGAACCAAAATGTCGATGTCGCCCAATGAGTTTCAGTGTCTAATATTCGATTTATGCATGTCGCTCAATGAGTCTCAGTGTCTAATATTCGAATTATGCACCTAAGAAAACGTCATTACAAGTGTGCACAAATGATTTGAACCAAAATGTCGATGTCGCCCAATGAGTCTCAGTGTCTAATATTCGATTTATGCACCTAAGAAAACGTCATTACAAGTGTGCACAAGTGATTTGAACCAAAATGTCGATGTCGCCTAATGAGTCTCAGTGTCTAATATTCGGTTTATGCATGTGGCTCAATGAGTCTCAGTGTCTAATATTCGGTTTATGCACCTAAGAAAACGTCATTACAAGTGTGCACAAGTGATTTGAACCAAAATGTCGATGTCGCCCAATGAGTTTCAGTGTCTAATATTCGATTTATGCATGTCGCTCAATGAGTCTCAGTGTCTAATATTCGAATTATGCACCTAAGAAAACGTCATTACAAGTGTGCACAAATGATTTGAACCAAAATGTCGATGTCGCCCAATGAGTCTCAGTGTCTAATATTCGAATTATGCACCTAAGAAAAAGTCATTACAAGTGTGCACAAATGATTTGAACCAAAATGTCGATGTCGCCCAATGAGTCTCAGTGTCTAATATTCGATTTATGCATGTCGCCCAATGAGTCTCAGTGTCTAAGATTCGATTTATGCATGTGGCTCAATGAGTCTCAGTGTCTAATATTCGGTTTATGCACCTAAGAAAACGTCATTACAAGTGTGCACAAGTGATTTGAACCAAAATGTCGATGTCGCCCAATGAGTTTCAGTGTCTAATATTCGATTTATGCATGTCGCTCAATGAGTCTCAGTGTCTAATATTCGAATTATGCACCTAAGAAAACGTCATTACAAGTGTGCACAAATGATTTGAACCAAAATGTCGATGTCGCCCAATGAGTCTCAGTGTCTAATATTCGGTTTATGCACCTAAGAAAACGTCATTACAAGTGTGCACAAGTGATTTGAACCAAAATGTCGATGTCGCCCAATGAGTTTCAGTGTCTAAGATTCGATTTATGCATGTCGCTCAATGAGTCTCAGTGTCTAATATTCGAATTTTGCACCTAAGAAAACGTCATTACAAGTGTGCACAAATGATTTGAACCAAAATGTCGATGTCTCCCAATGAGTCTCAGTGTCTAATATTCGATTTATGCACCTAAGAAAACGTCATTACAAGTGTGCACAATGATTTGAACCAAAATGTCGATGTCGCCTAATGAGTCTCAGTGTCTAATATTCGGTTTATGCACCTAAGAAAACGTCATTACAAGTGTGCATAAGTGATTTGAACCAAAATGTCGATGTCGCCCAATGAGTTTCAGTGTCTAATATTCGATTTATGCATGTCGCTCAATGAGTCTCAGTGTCTAATATTCGAATTATGCACCTAAGAAAACGTCATTACAAGTGTGCACAAATGATTTGAACCAAAATGTCGATGTCGCCTAATGAGTCTCAGTGTCTAATATTCGGTTTATGCACCTAAGAAAACGTCATTACAAGTGTGCACAAGTGATTTGAACCAAAATGTCGATGTCGCCTAATGAGTCTCAGTGTCTAATATTCGGTTTATGCACCTAAGAAAACGTCATTACAAGTGTGCACAAATGATTTGAACCAAAATGTCGATGTCGCCCAATGAGTTTCAGTGTCTAATATTCGATTTATGCATGTCGCTCAATGAGTCTCAGTGTCTAATATTCGAATTATGCACCTAAGAAAACGTCATTACAAGTGTGCACAAATGATTTGAACCAAAATGTCGATGTCGCCCAATGAGTCTCAGTGTCTAATATTCGATTTATGCACCTAAGAAAACGTCATTACAAGTGTGCACAAGTGATTTGAACCAAAATGTCGATGTCGCCTAATGAGTCTCAGTGTCTAATATTCGGTTTATGCATGTGGCTCAATGAGTCTCAGTGTCTAATATTCGGTTTATGCACCTAAGAAAACGTCATTACAAGTGTGCACAAGTGATTTGAACCAAAATGTCGATGTCGCCCAATGAGTTTCAGTGTCTAATATTCGATTTATGCATGTCGCTCAATGAGTCTCAGTGTCTAATATTCGAATTATGCACCTAAGAAAACGTCATTACAAGTGTGCACAAATGATTTGAACCAAAATGTCGATGTCGCTCAATGAGTCTCAGTGTCTAATATTCGAATTATGCACCTAAGAAAAAGTCATTACAAGTGTGCACAAATGATTTGAACCAAAATGTCGATGTCGCCCAATGAGTCTCAGTGTCTAATATTCGATTTATGCATGTCGCCCAATGAGTCTCAGTGTCTAAGATTCGATTTATGCATGTGGCTCAATGAGTCTCAGTGTCTAATATTCGGTCTATGCACCTAAGAAAACGTCATTACAAGTATGCACAAGTGATTTGAACCAAAATGTCGATGTCGCCCAATGAGTTTCAGTGTCTAATATTCGATTTATGCATGTCGCTCAATGAGTCTCAGTGTCTTATATTCGAATTATGCACCTAAGAAAACGTCATTACAAGTGTGCACAAATGATTTGAACCAAAATGTCGATGTCGCTCAATGAGTCTCAGTGTCTAATATTCGGATTATGCACCTAAGAAAACGTCATTACAAGTGTGCACAAATGATTTGAACCAAAATGTCGATGTCGCCCAATGAGTCTCAGTGTCTAAGATTCGATATATGCATGTCGCTCAATGAGTCTCAGTGTCTAATATTCGATTTATGCACCTAAGAAAACGTCATTACAAGTGTGCACAATGATTTGAACCAAAATGTCGATGTCGCCTAATGAGTCTCAGTGTCTAATATTCGGTTTATGCACCTAAGAAAACGTCATTACAAGTGTGCATAAGTGATTTGAACCAAAATGTCGATGTCGCCCAATGAGTTTCAGTGTCTAATATTCGATTTATGCATGTCGCTCAATGAGTCTCAGTGTCTAATATTCGAATTATGCACCTAAGAAAACGTCATTACAAGTGTGCACAAATGATTTGAACCAAAATGTCGATGTCGCCTAATGAGTCTCAGTGTCTAATATTCGGTTTATGCACCTAAGAAAACGTCATTACAAGTGTGCACAAATGATTTGAACCAAAATGTCGATGTCGCCCAATGAGTTTCAGTGTCTAATATTCGATTTATGCATGTCGCTCAATGAGTCTCAGTGTCTAATATTCGAATTATGCACCTAAGAAAACGTCATTACAAGTGTGCACAAATGATTTGAACCAAAATGTTGATGTCGCCCAATGAGTCTCAGTGTCTAATATTCGATTTATGCACCTAAGAAAACGTCATTACAAGTGTGCACAAGTGATTTGAACCAAAATGTCGAAGTCGCCTAATGAGTCTCAGTGTCTAATATTCGGTTTATGCATGTGGCTCAATGAGTCTCAGTGTCTAATATTCGGTTTATGCACCTAAGAAAAAGTCATTACAAGTGTGCACAAATGATTTGAACCAAAATGTCGATGTCGCCCAATGAGTCTCAGTGTCTAATATTCGATTTATGCATGTCGCCCAATGAGTCTCAGTGTCTAAGATTCGATTTATGCATGTGGCTCAATGAGTCTCAGTGTCTAATATTCGGTCTATGCACCTAAGAAAACGTCATTACAAGTGTGCACAAGTGATTTGAACCAAAATGTCGATGTCGCCCAATGAGTTTCAGTGTCTAATATTCGATTTATGCATGTCGCTCAATGAGTCTCAGTGTCTAATATTCGAATTATGCACCTAAGAAAACGTCATTACAAGTGTGCACAAATGATTTGAACCAAAATGTCGATGTCGCTCAATGAGTCTCAGTGTCTAATATTCGAATTATGCACCTAAGAAAACGTCATTACAAGTGTGCACAAATGATTTGAACCAAAATGTCGATGTCGCCCAATGAGTCTCAGTGTCTAAGATTCGATATATGCATGTCGCTCAATGAGTCTCAGTGTCTAATATTCGGTTTATGCACCTAAGAAAACGTCATTACAAGTGTGCACAAGTGATTTGAACCAAAATGTCGATGTCGCCTAATGAGTCTCAGTGTCTAATATTCGGTTTATGCACCTAAGAAAACGTCATTACAAGTGTGCACAAGTGATTTGAACCAAAATGTCGATGTCGCCCAATGAGTCTCAGTGTCTAATATTCGATTTATGCATGTCGCCCAATGAGTCTCAGTGTCTAATATTCGATTTATGCACCTAAGAAAACGTCATTACAAGTGTGCACAAGTGTGCACAAGTGACATGCACAAAAATGTCGATGTCGCCCAATGAGTCTCAGTGTCTAAGATTCGATTTATGCATGTGGCTCAATGAGTCTCAGTGTCTAATATTCGATTTATGAACCTAAGAAAACGTCATTACAAGTGTGCACAAGTGATTTGAACCAAAATGTCGATGTCGCCCAATGAGTTTCAGTGTCTAATATTCGATTTATGCATGTCGCTCAATGAGTCTCAGTGTCTAATATTCGAATTATGCACCTAAGAAAATGTCATTACAAGTGTGCACAAATGATTTGAACCAAAATGTCGATGTCGCCCAATGAGTCTCAGTTGTCGCGCCCCTGAATAACAGAATATGTAGCCGAATAAAGGAACAACAGTTTTTTTATTTCATAGTCTTTATTCCGTGAACTCAAAAAACAGAATGAATCAATACTTAACTTATTTTTACATGTAAGCTCGCATCGAGAAAAAAACTGTTATAAATTTCAGAACAAACAAACAACAAGCGGTTCTTATTACATATTTGCCTGTGGCAACAACTGCCAATATGCATCTTCGGCATCATGTGTCCATCGTTGCTGGGAGCTGTGTTTTGTTGAGTACATACTTTACGTGATGCGTATGTTTTGGCATTGTTATGTATATACACATTGTATACATATAGCGCGTGTTGTTTATCGATAGCAATATGTTTGTACCATTGTACTAAGTGAGTACAGGTTGTGCAGCAAGTTGTTGATATGCTGAGCATGTGACTCCTCCCGTCCTTGTATGGACTCAACGTTGTCAATAAAGTCCATAAAGTTTTAATAACAACACGTTTATGAATAATGCATTGTTGTAATTATGCACTCTGGCGAATGTGGGTTATTTCTTCGGAAGCTGCATTTTTTTCATTGTTACGACTATGTTACCTATGCACAAATATGAGTACTTATACATATATTTATCTTATCTTACATTTTACATTATATGGGGACTTATTTATTTTGTTTTATTTTTCCTTATCATTAGTCGTAATAACATTTTTTTTTTTCACTATATATACATAAATAAGCAAAAACATTCAGTCATTAGAAATTATAGGATACATGCGTTATTATTATTATTTATTTACATAAGTGCTTTTTTTTTTTTGTGTAATCTCGGCCTATATACTTTCTATCAAATTGTATATTAGGTATAGGATTTTGGTACTTGTAACTCCTTTTAATTATGTGCCTATCGCGTTTAACTCCATAGTTGTCCCCAAAAAAGGTTTTGCTTTTTTCTTGAACGTCCTTTATTATATATCTTAGTAAATATTTAATGTTATGGAATCCTAAATTTTTAACTAATTCTCGACTTCTGAATTCTTTAGGTTGCAAGCGATGTTTATTAATTCTACTCATTTGCTTTTTTTTATTTTCGTGAATCCGTTCTTTGAGGTTTTCCCATTCCGTTTGGGATAAAGTCGAGTGTAATAGGTCATTTGGCTTATATTTCGTTACGGAATGGATGGAGCTATTGTATATTTCAACGGCCTTAAAAGCTAATGTCGTATCTTCAATGTCTTTATTTTCTTTATTGAGTTTGAGCAATCGTATGTGCTCGTTCAAGGTTAAATGAAATCTTTCTATTACAGAGTTGCCTGTATGTGTATTTGAAGATGTAAAATGGTGCATGATATTCATACTATTTAGATAATTCTTAATATAGGCTGTATTAAACTCATTATCAGCTACTATTTTGACCGGTTTTCCTAAAATTGCAAACCTTTGCTTTAATAGATCAACTATAGTAATTGAATTCCTATCTGATATTGGATGGATAGACACATGCTTGGTAAGCTTATCAATGCACGTTAAAAACATTGTATTTTTATTCAAAAACCATATGTCTATATGCAGTATTTCGTTTGGTTTATTAGGTGTTTCAGAAACCATTAACGTAGGCTTGATAGGATTCCTATCATACTTACACATGTAACATAATATACAATTGTTAATATATTTATGGATTTCTAATTTTAAATTTGGGAAATAGAAAATGCTTTTTAACTCTAGATATGTTTCTTCTATACCTCTGTGATTTAAGTTTAGATGGGTTTTTTCAATAATTTCTAGCAATCTTTCTGTATTGGTAATATCTTTTAAGAGTTTCATACATCTCAAAATTTTCATATTCGGAGAGTTTGAAAAGTATTTAACAATTGTCTTTTGGAATTCTTTAAAAATAATATCATCTGGACAGTAAGCTCCTACAATACCTTTAATAGGTAAAAGTTCTCTTAATATATTTAGCACGTAATCCTCATTATATTCTGGTAATGAAATAATTGATCTTCGTTTTCGTTTATACAAAATTTTATTTGTATAGGTTCTAGAGTTCCCTTTCTGGATAAGTAATTGATTTTTGTATATGTTTAAAGGACTCTCAGCTATATAAATATGGTCATTTAAGTTTTCTTTACCGCTATGTATTGTAGCTACATCAGACATAGCATCGTTTAAGTCTATACAATTCATTTCTAGACGACTTAAAAAATCAGCGACACAATTTTCTTTTCCTTTGATATATTCGATATCAAAGTCAAACTCATTGAGTTTGATCTTCCAGCGCTGTAACTTGCAATTTGGTTCCTTTAATGAATGAAGCCATACCAAAGGCCGATGGTCCGTTTGAATTTTAAACTTATGTCCACAGAGATATGGTCTTAAATACTTTGTAGCCCAAACTATTGAGAGGAGCTCTTTTTCTATAACACTATAGTTTTTCTCATGGACATTCAAGGTCCTCGAGGCGAAGGCTATTGGGTGTTTATTTTGTGATAGTACAGCTCCTAGTGACGCGTTACTAGCATCAGTTGTTAAGGTGAATTCTTTTTCAAAATCCGCGTATGCCAAAATGGGGCACGAACATATGAGTTCTTTAAGCTTGTTAAAGGACTCAATGTACTGCCTGTTCATTAAATTAATTTTGACATTTCTTTTGAGACATTTAGTCATAGGTAGGGCTACTTTAGAATAGTCCTTAATGGATTTACGGTAGAAACCCGTAATGCCCAAAAATGCCTTTATCTGCTTTACTGTATGAGGTAATTTAATTTGTTTGATAATTTCGATTTTGTTTGGATTCGGTTTAATACCTTTATCGGAAATAACGTGTCCTAAATATTCCGTCTCGTGTTTAAGGAAGTGGCATTTATCGACCTGCACTTTCAGATTATATTCAAGAATACTTTTTAATATTTTATTAAGAGAGTCAATATGCTCTTGGAGTGATGTCGAAAAGATAAGTATATCATCTAAATATACAACGCAAATTTTGTTTATATAATCATGTAAGACTTCATTCATCATTCTCTGAAATGATGCGGGGGCATTTTTTAAGCCGAACGGCATACGCGTAAACTCGTAGTGGCCGTCTGCATCTCTTTCTTCAATAGGGATTTGGTGAAATCCTTTAGCAAGGTCGAGCATTGAAAAATATAGTGCATTTCCTAATTTGGAGAACATATCCTCCATATTAGGAATTGGGAATTTGTCCTCTATTGTTATATCGTTTAATTTCCGATAGTCAACAACAATGCGCCACTTTTGTTGACCGGAATTATCAATTTTTTTTGGGACAACCCAAATCGGCGCGTTGTACGGACTGCTGGAATTTACAATTATTCCTGACTCAAGCATTTCGGAAATTTGCTTATTAACCTCTTTTTTGTGCGCTTCAGGATATCTGTATGTCTTTGAAAATACAGGAATATCGTTTTTTGTTGGTATTTTGTGAGTATATTTCACTGCTGAAGATAAATGCTCACCGTCAATGTAAAAAACTTTCCTAAATTTACATATAGTTGAAGTTAGACATTTTATTTCTTCCTTATTAAGGTTTTCTAACTCTAGCTTATCTGTTATCCTATTAATATTTGGATTTTCAAACTTTATTTCTATTCTTTCACTACTAAAATTATTGATCTCTTCTTGAGATAACTGATACTGTGAGTTTGTGAAAACTAAAGGCAAAATAGCATCATTTGTAATGAGCTGTGAATTTTGAAGATCGATTTTCGCTTGCAAAGGCCGCAAAATATTACATCCTATAATTCCATCAAAGTCGCTTTTTAAATCGGATTCTAGCAATTCAATATTCACCAAAGGTTTATTAAATTCTTTAAATAATGGGATTGTTATTTTAGATTCACAATCAATTGTTGAATTAATTGCTTTAAGTTTCAATGGTCTACTTAGTTCCGTTTTAAAAGAGGGGTGAAATAAACCTTTTTGTATTAAGGAAGTGCTCGCACCCGAATCTATTAATAATTTAATAGGAATGGATTTCATAATTATGCAGGGTAGAGTTCGGGTGTGGTTGCTTGAAAATTTTTGATTTGGGAAGCATTTTGATTTTGTGGCATAGTAGACGAATTGTTGACTTGCTGGATATGTTCAACTTCCATAATTTCACTTTGACGATTATTTCTAATTAATTCCGAATTATTTCCCCGAAAATTTCTACTATAATTGGGTTGTCGAAAGTTTCCAGAGTTATTATTTTTACTAAAATTTCCAGAATTATTTTGGCGAAAATTTCGGGGATTATTTGTGGAAGAATTCCGAAAATTTCCTGAATTATTTTGATGAAAAAATTCAGGATTCCCCAAATTATTATAGGTTCCAACATCATTTTGTAAATTATTTCCTAAATTTTGAACATTTGAATTCTGGAAGTTACCTAAATTAGGCTGCACTATGTTTTGCCCATAAGACATATTTCCATTGTTTCTATTACTATTTTCGATATCTATCAAGTTGTTATTAGTATAGTTTTTTAAACTAAAATTGCTCCCTGAAGTGTTTTGGTTATTTCTTTGGTTACTATAGCTCCTTCTAAATTCAGTATAAAAGTTATCTGTATCAATCAATATGGATTTAGCTTCCGTAAGTGTGGAGGGGTTTCTAGCATTAAGAATTAGTTTCGGATTGTTTGGCAATTTATTTATAAACAATTTCAGTGCCATTTTTTCATTTTGACTATTATCATACCAAACAGGTGTATCAGTACTAAGGCTTGTTTTAATATTAAGTTTTGTTAAAAGGCTTATAACATTTTCATATAATTGCTCAACAGATTTATTAAAACTCAACATTTTTATTTGGTTAACTATATTTTCAAAGCTTTCGCTTATGTTACAATTTATTTTTAGCACTGATTTGATATCTTAACAATGTATCGGATTATTATTATTTATTAATATAATATTGGCTTGACCTTTAATTTTATGTCTTATTCTTATTTCTAGTATATTTTTTAAATATTCATTTAAATTAATAGCAAATAAGTAAATGTAGTCAATATGCTTAATAAATAAGTCTAAATGTTCTGGTTGTCCAGTAAATTCCGGAACTCCATTCACTAGTTCGAGTAGATTTACCTCCGTCATAGCTGCTCCCTCAGTATATTGCGTATTCATAGATTTAAGTTAGTACTCTTATTTTCTTTTTTTTTTTTTTTTAAATCTTTAAGATTTAGTTCTGCTTTTTGTTTCACCACTGTCACTTACAAAAATTTGGTTATTGTATGATTTATTACATGTTGCTTTTAACTTTTTTAAATTTGCTTTTTTTCTATTATATTGTTGTTTTGAATATATGTACGGGAAATTTCACACAAATTTCACTTTAATATATATGTAGGAAAATGTCTCAAATTGAAACTTTTAACTTTTCACATTAATTTATTTTTTCTTTTCCGACTGCGCCAATTACAGAATATGTAGCCGAATAAAGGAACAACAGTTTTTTTATTTCATAGTCTTAAATCCGTGAACTCAAAAAACAGAATGAATCAATACTTCACTTATTTTTACATGTAAGCTCGCATCGAGAAAAAAACTGTTATAAATTTCAGAACAAACAAACAATGGAAAAATACTACAAGCGGTTCTTATTACATATTTGCGTATGGCAACAACTGCCAATATGCATCTTCGGCATCATGTGTCCATCGTTGCTGGGAGCTGTGTTTTGTTGAGTACATACTTTACGTGATGCGTATGTTTTGGCATTGTTATGTATATACACATTGTATACATATAGCGCGTGTTGTTTATCGATAGCAATATGTTTGTACCATTGTACCAAGTGAGTACAGGTTGTGCAGCAAGTTGTTGATATGCTGAGCATGTGACTCCTGGCGACAATGGGTGGTCCTGAATATACCTCCCGACCCGACCGACTCAGCTGGGGTGGGTCCCACAGCTATTCCAACAAAACTCGATCTTCCCGAAGGAAGTGGGCGCCACGTCGTCTTTCGACGGGGACGACGAAACCCAAATATGAAGATTTGTATATATATATATATATACCCCGCCCGGTATATATATATATACTTCACCGTAAAAGTTAGGGGAAAACCGATATTGGCCTTGGTTCGATGAACCGCGGCCCACACGTCAACTCTAAAGAACGACTTTCACCCAGCAATTGCTTGGGCTCGGTGGCCAACTGTCCCCACACACACACAGGTGGACAACACCACAAACGCACACACACACCAGCAGGCTAACGGGTACCGGGCGACCCCGAGTACTCCGCCAACACAATTCGCGTGGTACCGGTTCGGTACCGAAAACTTACGGGCCAACAAAATTTCGCGAAGCGACCTTTGTGTCGCAAACCGACGGGTGGTTTTACCCCCCTGAACACGTTTTTTTCTTTGAAACGGTACGATACGGTACGGTACGGTACGGGACCTTACGCGATTTTTTTCTATCTCCTTTCTGGGCACTACGCACTTTGAAAAATTTTATTATTATTTTATTTTTTTTTTTTTTCTTTGATTGGGACGCCCTCGGAGTCTCCCCAATCGCCACTTTATCACAAAAAAAAAATCTACCACCAAAAGTCATACAAATTCCCACAAAGGGATACTTATCCGTTTTCTCGTTTCCTTTGTTCGCTGCTCCCTGGCGTCTTCTTCGTTCCCCTCGTCCTCGTCTTTCCGCTTATTTTTTTTCCTGTGTGTTCCCTTTGTGTTTTTTTTTTCTCTCGTTTTCTCCTTTTGTTTGGTCACTTCCTTTTTTTCCAATTTGTTTTTTTTTTTTTTAACTTTAATAATTGTCAATTTTTTTTTCTCTTCCTTTTTTTTTGCAAAAAATTCGCGAGCAAACTCTCTGTGAGACGTGGTGTCCCTTACGCGGGTATGCTAAGAATGACCCTACTCGCATTCCTACATTCCAATCCTACCAAACACGACATTCACACACATGCAATTCCTTTCATCCATGTTGCTTCGCACATACCACACATTCTTAGAATTCCTGACATTCCAAGAAGTGTGGTATATCCTCATACACACAACGCACGTTGATCGCACCACTGGATCGTGCGTCTCACTCACTCCCACGGTGTTCGTCGGACCCGGCAACGGCACGCATCCAGCCTTTGTTTACATTATTGTGTCTGGCCTCCCATTGGCTCTTTTGCGAGCTTTTCGCACGCACACTGATGCAGTCCCTTCGATCGCAGTAACCACCTCCCGCTCCAAGTCTTTCTTGGGTGGGTGCGTGTGTGATCGTCGGTGGACTGTCATCGTCGCACCTGCTCCTCTTGATCGCGGTAACACCCCCGCTGGCCAGTTCTTGTGGGGCGGTGTGTGTTTATCCGCTGGTGCGTGTGCCGACTCCGTCGTCCGCTGTTCCGGCGTTCGGTTACCAGGGCAAGGGGAATCACGTCCAATGCACTGGCAACCTCCCTCGGTGTCTCACTCACTTCATCCACATCCACATGTATTTGACATGCATTTTCCATCTCTACTAAGGTGTTTGGGTTGTTTTCTTTTTAATTATTTGGGATTACAACATACATACATACAATTGCTATCCGCGGGTCATTCTTAGTATGGATATTTTTTTTTCCAAGCATACTCTTGGGGGTTAGGGTTGGACGGCGACTCGGAGAACTTTGAAGAGCCCTGGGCCCTTTTGCAAATTTTTGCTTCGCTACACTATCTGTTCATATGTTATACCTCCGGATAAGTAACCCTTTGGTTCGCGAACCCTATCGTCGCATAAGCTCCCGGGCAGATCTTATTAAAAAGGGAAACGTAGTTGTTGGCGAAGTAGTCGAGGTTTCCCTTTACCTCGTATGGGAATTGGGGGTTTGGGCAGACGGAACAAAATCTTTTGTTGCGTGCATTTTGGCACGCGGTAACCCCACCCTTACCTCAGTAGGATTTATTCGGCGTAACTTCAATCTCCGGCGCGGTATGGCTTTAAATCTTTCGCGTGCCATACTCCTCTTTCTTTTCCGCTCTCGTCTTCGAGGATATACGTCCACGAGGATACCCTTTTTCGTATCGCGAACGGCCCGAAGTACTTCGGTGCTAGCTTCGCCGCGTAGTAATTCGCCGCGTCCGACAGCACCATATTTCTTCTCCATACCAACTCGTTTGGTAGGTACTGGACGTCCCTTCGCCTTAGGTTGTACAGGTTGGAAGTTTTCTGTATCGCTACATCCAACTTCTTCCCTATATCCGCCCTCAGCTCTCGGAACCTCTTGCCCATTTCCGTCATTTCTGTTCGCAAGTCGCCCGTGTCGCTACCTTCGCCCGATTCGTCCGCGGTGTCTTCATTACGCTCGTCGTCTCCCCCGACTGTCTTCTTTCGCCCGTTTTCCTCCCCTCGTTCCGAATCCGTTCCCGACGTTACCATCTCTCGACCGAAATTCGCGCAGTAGGGGCTAACCCCCATTACGTTGTGTTGCGCGGTCCGGATGCAACACGCTACCTTAGCCAAATGGGTATCCCACGTCCGGTGGTTCTCCGACACGTACGCGCGCAATGTTGTTTTTATGATTTGGTTTATCCGCTCAGCCGGGTTGGCTTGTGGGTGGTAATGCGCGGTGAAACGAACTCGAGTGCCATACCCCTGACACAGCTTCTTCAATTCTCCCCCTCGAAACTGGGGCCCGTTGTCGCAAATGATAGTCGACGGTACACCAAACAGTAGGAACACATTATCCTCGAGCTGTTTGATGACCGTCTTCGCGGTCGCGTTCCTTAACGCGAACAGTAGTGGAAACTTTGTGAAGTAATCCACTACTGTCAGAATGTAAGTGTACCCGCTGGTAGACCTCGGAAGCGGTCCTACCAGGTCCACGCAGATCATCTGCCACGGATCTACTACCCCTCTCCTTCGCACCATCCAACCAGCCGGTTTGGTGTTCACTGGTTTCACCGCCTGGCATACCCTACAGTTCCTAACATACCGGGCAATATCGGCCCGCATTTTCGGCCAATAATACCTGGTTCCTACAGTCGTTCGCAGAACTCCATTGAGTACAGACGTGTTTCGGCTTCCCTACAAGGTGCGGAAAATCATACTAAGTCTGCAAAGTGTCGAGAATTGTTATAAGAATTGTTATAAGTCCAGCGGTAGAGTAATCGTCCGTGGTCTCGAGGTGCCGGGTTAAATTTCCGAAAAATTACTTAGAACTTTTTTTTTCTCCACATGGAAAATTTAGATTAAACACTTAGCGTGAGTAAGTGAAATCAACGTGATGGAAGAAATTGAGCGGTCCGCGCTCTCTAAAGCGGACAACAACAACAAGGAGGAGGCCGGAACATCAGGCCACCAACCCGAAACCAGACAAAAGAGAAGGAAAAGGCTACAACAACAGCCAACCAAAGTCAAGCGCCGTTCCACTGCATCAGGCGACATTACAGCTGGGGAAGAACTGGCAGCAACAACAACAGCAGCAGAATACGCCAGAACAAAAGAAGCAGACGCAAGTCCAAATGGACAACAAAAACAACAGGCTGTGCAAAAATGCCAAGCCCTCGAAGACGTTCTGTATGAGTCGACAGAGGGCGAAGGTAGATTTTCCTTCGGTAGCAGAGGAAATGCGTACAGTGCTCTGTCATCCGAGTCGGATGACGAAGAGGAGGATGACCTAGAGGAACTTGCAAAAGTCCAGAGGCAGAGGGAAGAATTGGATGCCGTCATCAAAGCCATCCAGCAAAAATTAAGAGCCCGCCGAGCGGCCAAAGAGGCTGCTGAAAAACATTATCAAGAACAACAAAAGAAGCCGAAGCAGCAGCAAAACAAAGAACAAACCCTTCACCAGCCAAAGGGACAACGTTCGGAAACTGCCATGCAACAACAACAACAACCTATGCAGCAGCAACAGAGGAAACAGAAGCAGAACCAACCGCAGCAGCAGCAGAAACAGAAGCAGCCACCACAGGAGAAACAGCAACAGCAAACAGCAGCAGTCAAATCAGAGAGATGCCCTCCAATTAATGTCTTCGGAATGGAGACTAAGGATGTTGACGCCATATGTAAGTTGGTCACTAAGCATTCTTTTTTTATTAAGTATAAGGGACACTTAAGGGTGTCAATCCACTGCTTATCAGTGATTGATTACAATGCCGTTAAAGAAAAGCTAGCGGCGGCGGAGGCTGAGTTTTTCTCATACACCCCAAAAGGGGAAAGATTGCAGACCATGCTCCTTAAGCGCGTGGATCCCGCTACTGATCCTGAGGACATCCTCGCTGAGCTGCGCCAGGCGCCGAGCGACGATATCACGTTCGTTGGGGTCAAGCCCTTTAACACTGCGGTAACGAGAAGGGAGAACAGGAAACTTCCGTTCTTCCTTGTCCAGGTCACCCCAGACAGCAAAAAAGACAGCCTAAAACGTATTAATCGTATAGGCTCCACCGCTGTCAAATGGGAAACATTAATAAAGACGAAGCACATACTTCAATGTGCTCGTTGCCAGAGGTTTGGGCATGCCGCGGCGAACTGCAACATGCAATCTCGCTGCGTCAAATGCGCAAAAACCCACATGCAAGGGGAATGTCCCTTAGGGACAGAAAAAGTCGAAGATAGGAGCCAGCTAATGTGCGTAATGTTGCAAGACCAATGGCCACCCTGCAAACTATCGGGGATGCCCGAAAGTCCAAGAAATCAGAAAGATCATAGAGGCCAAAAGGAACACAAAAAAGGTAGAAGCGCCTCGTGCTCCAGCTACCGCTGTTACACCGGCAGTCTCCTTCGTCCAAATGGCATCTGGAAGACGGCCGGTACAACAGACAGTGCAGAGGGTAGCCCAGGTCCCAGAGGCCAGGCAACCTGAAGCAGAATTGGATTTGAAGACGGTGCTGCTCTCTATACAGGGGCAGATAGCTCAACTCCAAAAGCAGTTCCAGGAGCAAGCAGCCCGAGTAGACCTCATCAACTCGACGTTGTTTGCCGTGTCTAACGCCACAACATCCTAATGGCTGCGCACGCAGCCAGTAACCTTAAGATCCTAGCAGTGAATGTGAATTCACTGATTAGGACTGAACGGAAATTAACGCTCGGTAACCTTCTCCAAACCCACAATCCAGACGTGCTGATGGCCAGCGAAACTAAGCTGAACCAGACGCGCAAGCTCTGGTACAAGAATTACCACGTAATTCGTAGAGACCGGCCTCAATCCTTGCAAGGGGGAGGGGTTGTTCTCTTAATCAAAAAAGGCCTATGTCATAAAGTCGTGTATAGTAGTGAAGTGCGAAGATTTCAACTGCTAGAAACGTGTATTGCACGCATTCCTCTCCAGGGTGGAAAGCGGTTACTTGTGATCGCGATCTATGCAGCTGACAATCCTGACCTCAATCGCAATTTTATTTCAGAGCTCGATACTCTTTTCACTAGCCTTCGACTGAGCTCGGAGGATAATTATTATATTATTGCAGGTGATTTGAACTCCAAACATAGAGAATGGGGTAATAGAGTGCATAACCCTAGGGGGGCCCCACTATATAACTGGTTGGCGGAGCACAATATTGAGTTCAAGCTCGATTTGCTGGCAACCGAAAGCCCATCGTATCCCAGAAGCGGATCTTACCTGGATCTATTGCTGATTGACAAACGACTGACGATACTTAACGTTCAAAGACGCACGCGGAACTGTTTAACTGCTGTTGAGTACGAGAGTGATCACTGCGGACTCTTCGCGGCTATTCAGCTCCCGAACGAGGTGGAAGAACTCGACGAGTATGTCCAGAGGAACCTTTATAATTACAATAAAGCCCGCTGGCCACGCTTCACCAGGACTTTATCCACAGAACTACGTTCGAGTGAGAGCAACCCTCCAACAAACAGAAACCTGACGAACGAAGAGGTTGACAGGTACCTCATACAAATGGACGACGTAATCAAACGAACAATGGACAAAACTATCCCAAAGGTAGTACAAATCGATGATAGCGATGTTTATCGAAATGCTACCATCGATGCACTGCACGTGCACAAAAGTAGGCTGCTGTCAAGACTCAAACTCTTGCACAGGCGGTTTACAGATCCACAAAATCCGGATGTCAGGGCACTGAAGTCGGAGATCAAGACCCTCCAACAGCTAATCCGAATTAATTATAGCCTGGCTATAAGCTTGCACTGGGGCAATAAAATCCGGGCTGTACGATCTAGCAACCCGGGTATGTTCCCACAAGTAAATAAAATATTTCGGAGAAAAGATCAAAACGACATTCAGAGTGTTAGACTTCCAAGGACGACAGAGAACGAACACTTACTCACAGCAATTGGCATCGATCCAGATGGGGCAGTGTTGGACAATGACTTCTTCGTGGTTGAAGATCCCCAGGAGAAGGTAAAAGCAATTGGTGCTGTATTCCAGCTAGTGTATACAGTCAGCGAGGTTCGTAGGCCGAATTACGAACTGGAGAACGAAGCCCTGCTGAACCACAGTAATCTTCGTAACGAGATAAGTCAATGGCGATCTGAGAATCCAGGTTTCACCAAGTTCAATGACGTTAATATCGCAAATAGTGCCATCGCCAATGACAGAAATCACATCTTGGTTTCTCAAGAAGATCTCCAGGGTATCTTTAACTCGCTGAAGAAGAAAAAGTCAGTGGGAATCGATGGTATTCCGAATATTGTGCTTCGCCATCTTCCCCCCGAAGCAGTGCAAATTTACACAACACTGTTTAACAATGCGCTGAGTAATGCTTATTACCCGAAACATTGGAAAACAGCTGTGGTGCAACCAATCCCTAAACGGGACAAAGACAGATCAATTCCGACAAATCTTCGGTCGATCAGTCTTCTTCCTTGCATAAGCAAGGTTTTTGAAAAGATAGTCATTCGAGTTCTGAAACAATGGGTTGAGGAAAATAATATCATACCGGACAACCAGTTCGGATTTAGGGCGGGGCATGAAACCATACATGCCGCGTCCAAACTGGTGTCCGACATTCAATGGAATAAAGTTAAAAAACAATGCACGGGTGCATGCCTGATTGACCTGGAGAAAGCGTTCGACACCGTTTGGTTAGAGGGCCTCTTCCTCAAGCTGGTCAGGCTTGGCATAAGTAAACCATTGCTATACATGATCTATGACATGATAACAGGTAGAAAGTTCGTCGTGAAAAGTGGCGATGTAACTTCTGCCACGGTCTTTGACATCAAAAACGGTCTGCAACAAGGAGCGGTTGGTTCGCCGATCCTGTTTTCAATATTCACTGCAGATCTGATAGGTTCAATGCCGCACTTAATTGCGTACGCCGACGATTTAGTGGCGTACAAATCAGGTCCGAAGGTCGAAGAAATTAATATCTTGTTGCAATGTGACTTCGATCAAATTCAGCGATTTTGCGACGACTGGAAGTTGATTATCAACTTCCGGAAGTGTGAAACTATCCTTTTCAGAACCCCGTTGTACATGGCATCATGGGATACGCGCACAAACTGGCGTAAGTTCGGCATTGTTGACCCACAGGGACGCCCTTTAGATGTGAAAAGTGTAGTTAGGTATCTTGGCATTTGGTTGGATCAATATCTGTATTTTGACAAACATATAGATATTGCTCTGGCCAAAGCTAAAAAGGCCTTTGCTGTGGCAAGGAGGTTGTTTTACAGCAGCCAACTTGATACCAGGGTGAAGGTAATCTGCTACATGGCTCTCATCCGGCCAATTATGGCATACGGTTGTCCATTGTGGTTCAACGTGAGTCCTTCCCAGATGGAAAAGATGAGGTTGTTCGAGAGACAATGTCTTCGGACTTGTCTACGTCTGTACCGTACTTCCGAATCTGAGTACAGGAAGTACTATCCCAATGAGGTCTTGTACAACGAGGCAAACCTCAACAGGATAGATAATTTTATTATTAAGCTGATCAGAAGGCATATTGCACGAGCTATGACTTCTTCCAACAGTCTGATCTTTGGGGCTTACTACCCCAACGTTATGTTTCATGAGAGAGTGCGCCTTTCCGGCTTTATTCCTCCCGAGGCGTTCCTCTATCTCGACACAATTGGCCTAATACAGGATCCACACGGATGTCCTGTAATCTTCCACGTCGTACGCCGAACAGTGGACAGGCAACTTCAATACGAACGGGATGTCGCTCGCAGTCGCGAGGATCTCCTCCGGTTCAGTAGAGCGATCTCTGCTCGAGACAGGAGAGAGTCTGCCAAAGAACGGCAATTTTATTGGTGGTTACACCAAAACCAGTCTCCGCCGCGGGTAGCTTCTCATATTGACGCGCTAGTTGACCATAGTGGCCAACTTACATAGGTTATAAGTTAGAGCGTAAGAAAAAAAAAAAAAAAAAAAAATTAACAAATAAAAACAAAAAAAAATCCACAAACAAAAAAAGGTGCACCACGGCGTATAAATTATATATGTTAGGCATATACATAACATATACGCCCTGGTGCACGCGTCCGTGTGCCACGGACATAGTTAAGATAGTACCTTAAGTTTTAATGTTAGGTTAAGTTAGCTTAAGATAGATAAGAAAAAGCCAAGTTTTTTAACACTTTTCTTGGCATAAGATATTAAGAAATTAACAGAATCGAAAAGACGAAAAAAAAAAAATGCTCAAGCCGAAAGGCATTACTAAATTTAGTTTGTATTAGCTTAAAGTACCCGTATAGGGTCAGTAGGTTAGATGTAAGAACGTTTGTAAAGTTAGTTAAGCTAGTTTTAAGCATTTTTGTCTAGCATGTAAGTAAATGAATTGGAAAATAAAATAAAAATGAAGAAAAAAAAAATACCTGGTTCCTACTCTAGCTAATGTTTTATGCACTCCCATGTGCCCTGCCAACGGATTGTCGTGACATTCTTTCAATATTTTGGCCCTATCTAATTTCCCTACCACTTCCTTCCACTCTAGCTCCTGGTCACGCACAATCACATGATTTGCCCTAACGAACCTATACAACTTTCCTAACTCGACCTTCCATGTCGGATATGAGAGGGGGTTTGCCGCAACCTTTTCTATCATTTTCTGGACCCATGGGTCCGAAACTACCTGCTCCTCTATCCCAGCCGTCACCTCTACGGCCCTGGAGAGCATATCTGGAACCACGTGTTCCTTCCCCTTCCTATGAACGATTTCAAAATCGAACTGTTGCAGCTTCACCGCCCATCTAGCTAACCTGCCACAAGGGTCCTTCAGGTTGCTTAACCATACCAGGGAATAGTGATCCGTCACGACCGTAAATCGAACACCTTCGATGTATGGTCGCAACTTCTCAACCGCCCATAGTACAGCCAAACACTCCTTCTCCGTCGTGGAATAGTTTCTCTCACACCTATTCAGCGACTTGCTCAAATAACAAATGACCTTCTCTCCGCCCTCCACGTTCTGACTGAGCACTGCTCCTACACCATAATCCGAAGCGTCGGTTTGTACAACAAACGGTCGCTCAAAATCCGGGCAGGTGAGGATCGGGGCAGTCACTAGGCACTCTTTTGCCCTGCGAAAACTCCCCTCGCACTCGTCACTCCACACAAATTTAGTGCTCTTCTTGAGCAAATTGGTCAATGGTTTGACCAGAGTCGCGAAATCTGGTATAAACCTCCTATACCACGAAACTGTACCTAGAAAGCTCCTAACTTCCCTAACGTTCTTCGGTGCAGGAATCCTAACCATACTATCAACTTTCTCTGGGTCCACGTGTAAACCTTGACGGTCCACCACGTATCCTAAGTACCTTAACGAGGACATGCAGAAGTTACATTTTTCCTCTCCCAGTTTGAGGTCGGCTTCTCTAAGTCTTTTGAAGACCTCCTCCAATATCGCGAGGTGCTTATCGAAATCGTTCGTAACCACGATTATGTCGTCGAGGTATACGAACACGTGTGGCTCTAGGTCGGGGCCTAGCACCGTGTCGATAAATCGCTGCCACGTCGCAGGCGCATTATGCAACCCAAAAGGCATTCGCTTGAATTGGAAGAGGCTTCTATTTGGGACCGTGAAGGCCGTGTACTGCCGTGACTTCTCTTCCATCGGGATCTGCCAGTAAGCGGATTTTATATCCAGGGATGATAAAAACTTTCCATCCCGGAGCTTATCTAGCGTCGAGGTTATATAAGGTAGGGGATAAGCATCCCTCTCTGTGACCTTATTTAATTTCCGGTAGTCCACGCAGAACCGGAACGAACCGTTCTTCTTCCGGATCATGACGATCGGAGAAGCCCAAGGACTGTTCGATTTCTCAATAACTCCGTTCTTAAGCATGTCCTCCAACTCGCTATCTATGTGTCGTTGAACCGCAGGAGATACCGGATAGTACCTCTGCTTTATTGGTTCAGACGACGTCCTAATCTTATGCTCTACCAAATGAGTGCACCCAATGCCTGCCGGCATATCCCGAAATGCGCTCTCAACGAGAGTCTTTAGCTGTCTCTCTAGGTCTCCACTCAGATCTGCCCTTTCCATTATTGCGGACACCGAGGCTGTGGGTTGTTTTTGGAAGCTCCACTCGCCGGAGCCCAAATCCAAAACTACCCTCGCTCGGCTAAGGAAGTCCGCCCCCAGAATTAAAGCTTGTGGCAGAGAGGGAATGACCAGACAGTCTAAGAGGATCGCCTCTCCTCGCAACTCAATTGGTAGGCTCACTGTCCCTAATACTCCTACTCCTGCACCGTTTGCTAAAATTACCCTACTCGTTTTTCCCTGCGCTAAACTAAGTCCTAACCCTACTAACTTATCCCAACCTTCCCTACCGACGATGGTACGCGATGACCCAGAATCTACAAGCCCTACCAACCTAACCCCATAAACGCTAACTCCTAAATATGGGCGTACATCGTCCTTTTCTACCACTAATGTGAAACCTAAGCGAACTTTCCTTCCCGACTGGTTGCCAGCAGGCAACCTCCCTATTGTCCCCGACGCTCCCGCCCTGCTGCCGCAGGAGGTCGTTGCCCATTTCCCGAGCATCTGCGGCAATCACGCAAGATTACCCCAGGCTGCCCGCACCCGAAGCACCTTCTCGGAACTGTGCAAGTTCTCGAGAAGTGACCGGCCCCGTTGCAGTTGAAGCAACGTAATTGTTGTTGCGGCGTCTCTCGCCGTGTAGCTGGCGGTGGTAGTACCGCTCTCCACTCTCTCGGTGGTGTAGCGTCTCGCTTTGGTGGAACTCTATATAAAAAAAAACAGCATGTTGTATACAACTTGATAGTTTTTGATCTTTAACCAAGTTCTTGCTAAGTTTATGATGTGTAACCATGTTCTTGCTGTCATTTTAACAAGTTTCCTCTTTGCATCTAACTTACTTTGCTCTAAAATGATTATTTTCTCTATACAAAAAATAACAGCATGTATAACAGCAATGATTATTTTCTCTATACAAAAAATAACAGCATGTTGTATACAACTTGAAAGTTTTTGATCTTTAACCAAGTTCTTGCTAAGTCTTCGATGTGTAACCATGTTCTTGCTGTTATTGTAACAAGTTTTCTCTTTGCATCTAACTTACTTTGCTCTAAAATGATCATTTTCTCTATACAAAAAAAAACAGCATTTTGTATACAACTTGAAAGTTTTTGATCTTTAACCAAGTTCTTGCTAAGTCTATGATGTGTAACCATGTTCTTGCTGTCATTTTAACAAGTTTTCTCTTTGCATCTAACTTAATTTGCTCTAAAATGATCATTTTCTCTATACAAAAAAAAAAACAGCATATTGTATACAACTTGAAAGTTTTTGATCTTTAACCAAGTTCTTGCTAAGTTTATGATGTGTAACCATGTTCTTGCTGTCATTTTAACAAGTTTCCTCTTTGCATCTAACTTACTTTGCTCTAAAATGATTATTTTCTCTATACAAAAATAAACAGCATTTTGTATACAACTTGAAAGTTTTTGATCTTTAACCAAGTTCTTGCTAAGTTTATGATGTGTAACCATGTTCTTGCTGTCATTTTAACAAGTTTTCTCTTTGCATCTAACTTACTTTGCTCTAAAATGATTATTTTCTCTATACAAAAATAAACAGCATTTTGTATACAACTTGAAAGTTTTTGATCTTTAACCAAGTTCTTGCTAAGTTTATGATGTGTAACCATGTTCTTGCTGTCATTTTAACAAGTTTTCTCTTTGCATCTAACTTACTTTGCTCTAAAATGATCATTTTCTCTATACAAAAATAAAAACAGCATTTTGTATACAACTTGAAAGTTTTTGATCTTTAACCAAGTTCTTGCTAAGTTTATGATGTGTAACCATGTTCCTACTGTCATTTTAACAAGTTTCCTCCACGCCCTTGTAGGTTGCTGTACCCTTGGTGGTGGTGCTTCCCTTTCCACTCTCGGTGGTGGTCTCTCTCGGCGTTCCGCTGCCGGTGTTGTTTTCGCCATTGGCGATGTGCTATCCCGTCTCCTCTCTGGTGGGGATTCCACTCGTGTGGCCGCTACCCTCGGTTCTTCCACGACCACGTAGGCTAAGTCCGGCTCCAGTAAATTTTTCGATCTGGAGGTTGGTGGTGGCGTGAACGTTTCCACGTTAGCCCGCACCATCTCCAACTTTCTTCCCAATCCTACCAGATCCGCGATGGTCTTTGGCTCCACCAAACCCAATTGGGTCTGGTAGAACTGGGCCAAATTCCTCTGGACTATACCCAATTTCCGGCGTTCCGATAGGGGTTCTGTGAGGCGACCGAACATATTGTTCATAATTGCCACATAGACCCCTATGTACTCTTCCTTCCCTTGGGTACGCCTTCGGATCTCCTCGAGTAAAAGGTCGTCATAGTTGGGAGGGAGAAACTCCAACTTGAGTTCTTTCACCAACTCTGACCACGACCCTACCGTACGCCTAATCGCCCTATACCAGAGGAGCGCCTTCCCACTAAAGAGATCCACTGCCGCCCTGAAAAGTGAAGCCTCACTAACCCCTCGGGCTTCGCGCAACTCTTCCACTCGGAAGACCCACATCGCTCCCCGGAGAAACCTAGTCCCCACTTGGACAGATTCTCCACCCTTTCCGCGGTCGCCTGGACCACCCGGTTCTCAACCGTCTCGACCCCTACTGGAATTTTGTCGGCAGCACCGCCCGCGAACGCTGTAATAGCCGTCGCCGCTACGGCTTGCCCTTCCCCCGCCTTGCCACCCACTAAGGCAACCCTCTTTTCGTCCTCCTCGAGAGCCTCGTCACCCTCGAGAGTAGCCAATAATATGACCAGTTCGGTTTTCAGCTGCTTTTTTTGTTCAGCCTCCTCCTCCGATACTGGCTGCGACCTACCCAATCTGGCCATTGCCCACTCAATTTTTGTCTGCGCTTTCTTAAAGTCAGAAGAGTCTCGCAGTGGAGCACTCTCCAGAAGAGCATCTATCTCCGCGATCTTCCCCTGGACGGCTTCCCTATCTTGTTCAAACTTGAAGGGGTACTCAACTACCTCGAGTGAGCCCCGCCTCTCCATCAGCCTCGCTGCCCTAAGCGACTTCCTCATCACATCTACTGTGCTTTCCTTCAGCCCTCGGCACACGACCTCATAGGCCAATTCCTTCTGAGAGAGCCTATTTATCTCCATTTTCAAAAAAAAACCCAACCGCAGGAAACGACCCGAAACTGCTACAAGGAATGAACTTACAGACACCGAAGTCTTCTCTTCAAAAAGCTGTAACACTAAAAACCCGAAACCGAAAAAGAAAAATTAAAAAAAACAAAGACGGCAAGCGAAATGCAAAAGATTAAACAAAAACCTCAACCCGAGAATCAAGGAAGGAAACAAAATCAAAATACAAGTGCCCTTCCCAAAACAGTGTATTAAAAAGTATTTATTATTATAATAATTTCTTTTTTTGTAGCAAAAGCAAAATCCTCCAACAAGAAACTCAAAAAAAAACGAAAGAAATTCCCAAAATAAAAAAAAACTTCAACAACCCAAAATTCCAAAAGTATAATAAAATAACAATAACAAAAAAAATGTATGAAAGGAAAAGTGCAAGTTCTCCCAAATATAAAATTAGAAAAAAAATACACAATCCCAAATAAAAAGGTAAAAGTAAAGTATAAAACAATATAAAGAGTATAAAAGAAAAAAAAATGTAAATTAAAAAAATTAAAAATAAGCAACCCAATACCAGACAAAATATTAAAAAATTTAGGTATAAAAGAATAAAAGGTATATATAAAAAGTATAAGATATGATTAAAAAAAATTAAATATATAAAAGGAAAAAAAAATGTATATAAGATGTAAATACCCGTCACCAGAAATATTACATATATACAAAAAGATAAAAAAAACACATATATATATAAAAAAAAACGGGGTCCCGTCCGAAAAGTAAGTTCGTCCCGCTCTCCACAAAAAAAACCGAAATCTTCACAAAAAAAAAATGTTCCCAAAAGATGGCTGAATCTCTGTTTCAAAAAACCTTGCAAAACTTTCCCCAAAATCTGCCAAATCTGCCCCACGTTGGGCGCCAAAAATGTCGCGCCCCTGGCGACAATGGGTGGTCCTGAATATACCTCCCGACCCGACCGACTCAGCTGGGGTGGGTCCCACAGCTATTCCAACAAAACTCGATCTTCCCGAAGGAAGTGGGCGCCACGTCGTCTTTCGACGGGGACGACGAAACCCAAATATGAAGATTTGTATATATATATATATACCCCGCCCGGTATATATATATATATATACTTCACCGTAAAAGTTAGGGGAAAACCGATATTGGCCTTGGTTCGATGAACCGCGGCCCACACGTCAACTCTAAAGAGCGACTTTCACCCAGCAATTGCTTGGGCTCGGTGGCCAACTGTCCCCACACACACACACAGGTGGACAACACCACAAACGCACACACACACCAGCAGGCTAACGGGTACCGGGCGACCCCGAGTACTCCGCCAACACAATTCGCGTGGTACCGGTTCGGTACCGAAAACTTACGGGCCAACAAAATTTCGCGAAGCGACCTTTGTGTCGCAAACCGACGGGTGGTTTTACCCCCCTGAACACGTTTTTTTCTTTGAAACGGTACGATACGGTACGGTACGGGACCTTACGCGATTTTTTTTCTATTCCCTTTCTGGGCACTACGCACTTTGAAAAATTTTATTATTATTTTCTTTTTTTTTTTTTTTTTTGTTTCTTTGATTGGGACGCCCTCGGAGTCTCCCCAATCGCCACTTTATCACAAAAAAAAAATCTACCACCAAAAGTCATACAAATTCCCACAAAGGGGTACTTATCCGTTTTCTCGTTTCCTTTGTTCGCTGCTCCCTGGCGTCTTCTTCGTTCCCCTCGTCCTCGTCTTTCCGCTTATTTTTTTTTTTTTCCTGTGTGTTCCCTTTGTGTTTTTTTTTTCTCTCGTTTTTTCCTTTTGTGTGGTCACTTCCTTTTTTTCCAATTTGTTTTTTTTTTTTTTAACTTTAATAATTGTAAATTTTTTTTTCTCTTCCTGTTTTTTTGCAAAAAATTCGCGAGCAAATTCTCTGTGGGACGTGGTGTCCCTTACGCGGGTATGCTAAGAATGACCCTACTCGCATTCCTACATTCCAATCCTACCAAACACGACATTCACACACATGCAATTCCTTTCATCCATGTTGCTTCGCACATACCACACATTCTTAGAATTCCTGACATTCCAAGAAGTGTGGTATATCCTCATACACACAACGCACGTTGATCGCACCACTGGATCGTGCGTCTCACTCACTCCCACGGTGTTCGTCGGACCCGGCAACGGCACGCATCCAGCCTTTGTTTACATTATTGTGTCTGGCCTCCCATTGGCTCTTTTGCGAGCTTTTCGCACGCACACTGATGCAGTCCCTTCGATCGCAGTAACCACCTCCCGCTCCAAGTCTTTCTTGGGTGGGTGCGTGTGTGATCGTCGGTGGACTGTCATCGTCGCACCTGCTCCTCTTGATCGCGGTAACACCCCCGCTGGCCAGTTCTTGTGGGGCGGTGTGTGTTTATCCGCTGGTGCGTGTGCCGACTCCGTCGTCCGCTGTTCCGGCGTTCGGTTACCAGGGCAAGGGGAATCACGTCCAATGCACTGGCAACCTCCCTCGGTGTCTCACTCACTTCATCCACATCCACATGTATTTGACATGCATTTTCCATCTCTACTAAGGTGTTTGGGTTGTTTTCTTTTTAATTATTTGGGATTACAACATACATACATACAATTGCTATCCGCGGGTCATTCTTAGTATGGATATTTTTTTTTCCAAGCATACTCTTGGGGGTTAGGGTTGGACGGCGACTCGGAGAACTTTGAAGAGCCCTGGGCCCTTTTGCAAATTTTTGCTTCGCTACACTATCTGTTCATATGTTATACCTCCGGATAAGTAACCCTTTGGTTCGCGAACCCTATCGTCGCATAAGCTCCCGGGCAGATCTTATTAAAAAGGGAAACGTAGTTGTTGGCGAAGTAGTCGAGGTTTCCCTTTACCTCGTATGGGAATTGGGGGTTTGGGCAGACGGAACAAAATCTTTTGTTGCGTGCATTTTGGCACGCGACACAGTGTCTAATATTCGATTTATGCACCTAAGAAAACGTCATTACAAGTGTGCACAAATGATTTGAACCAAAATGTCGATGTCGCCCAATGAGTCTCAGTGTCTAATATTCGGTTTATGCACCTAAGAAAACGTCATTACAAGTGTGCACAAATGATTTGAACCAAAATGTCGATGTCGCCCAATGAGTTTCAGTGTCTAATATTCGATTTATGCATGTCGCTCAATGAGTCTCAGTGTCTAATATTCGAATTATGCACCTAAGAAAACGTCATTACAAGTGTGCACAAATGATTTGAACCAAAATGTCGATGTCGCCCAATGAGTCTCAGTGTCTAATATTCGATTTATGCACCTAAGAAAACGTCATTACAAGTGTGCACAAGTGATTTGAACCAAAATGTCGATGTCGCCTAATGAGTCTCAGTGTCTAATATTCGGTTTATGCACCTAAGAAAACGTCATTACAAGTGTGCACAAGTGATTTGAACCAAAATGTCGATGTCGCCTAATGAGTCTCAGTGTCTAATATTCGGTTTATGCACCTAAGAAAACGTCATTACAAGTGTGCACAAGTGATTTGAACCAAAATGTCGATGTCGCCCAATGAGTCTCAGTGTCTAATATTCGATTTATGCACCTAAGAAAACGTCATTACAAGTGTGCACAAATGATTTGAACCAAAATGTCGATGTCGCCTATTGAGTCTCAGTGTCTAATATTCGATTTAGGCACCTAAGAAAACGTCATTACAAGTATGCACAAATGATTTGAACCAAAATGTCGATGTCGCCCAATGAGTTTCAGTGTCTAATATTCGATTTATGCATGTGCTCAATGAGTCTCAGTGTCTAATATTCGATTTATGCACCTAAGAAAACGTCATTACAAGTGTGCACAAGTGATTTGAACCAAAATGTCGATGTCGCCTAATGAGTCTCAGTGTCTAATATTCGGTTTATGCACCTAAGAAAACGTCATTACAAGTGTGCACAAGTGATTTGAACCAAAATGTCGATGTCGCCTAATGAGTCTCAGTGTCTAATATTCGGTTTATGCACCTAAGAAAACGTCATTACAAGTGTGCACAAATGATTTGAACCAAAATGTCGATGTCGCCCAATGAGTTTCAGTGTCTAATATTCGGTTTATGCACCTAAGAAAACGTCATTACAAGTGTGCACAAATGATTTGAACCAAAATGTCGATGTCGCCTAATGAGTCTCAGTGTCTAATATTCGGTTTATGCACCTAAGAAAACGTCATTACAAGTGTGCACAAATGATTTGAACCAAAATGTCGATGTCGCCCAATGAGTTTCAGTGTCTAATATTCGATTTATGCATGTCGCTCAATGAGTCTCAGTGTCTAATATTCGAATTATGCACCTAAGAAAACGTCATTACAAGTGTGCACAAGTGATTTGAACCAAAATGTCGATGTCGCCCATGAGTTTCAGTGTCTAATATTCGATTTATGCATGTCGCTCAATGAGTCTCAGTGTCTAATATTCGGTTTATGCACCTAAGAAAACGTCATTACAAGTGTGCACAAATGATTTGAACCAAAATGTCGATGTCGCCCAATGAGTCTCAGTGTCTAATATTCGATTTATGCACCTAAAAAAACGTCATTACAAGTGTGCACAAGTGATTTGAACCAAAATGTCGGTGTCGCCCAATGAGTCTCAGTGTCTAATATTCGATTTATGCACCTAAGAAAACGTCATTACAAGTGTGCACAAGTGATTTGAACCAAAATGTCGATGTCGCCCAATGAGTCTCAGTGTCTAAGATTCGATTTATGCACCTAAGAAAACGTCATTACAAGTGCACAAGTGATTTGAACCAAAATGTCGATGTCGCCTAATGAGTCTCAGTGTCTAATATTCGATTTATGCATGTCGCTCAATGAGTCTCAGTGTCTAATATTCGAATTATGCACCTAAGAAAACGTCATTACAAGTGTGCACAAGTGATTTAAACCAAAATGTTGATGTCGCCTAATGAGTCTCAGTGTCTAATATTCGGTTTATGCACCTAAGAAAACGTCATTACAAGTGTGCACAAGTGTGCACAAGTGACATGCAAAAAAAGGTCGATGTCGCCCAATGAGTCTCAGTGTCTAAGATTCGATTTATGCATGTGGCTCAATGAGTCTCAGTGGCTAATATTCGGTTTATGCACCTAAGAAAACGTCATTACAAGTGTGCACAAGTGATTTGAACCAAAATGTCGATGTCGCCCAATGAGTTTCAGTGTCTAATATTCGATTTATGCGTGTCGCTCAATGAGTCTCAGTGTCTAATATTCGAATTATGCACCTAAGAAAACGTCATTACAAGTGTGCACAAATGATTTGAACCAAAATGTCGATGTCGCTCAATGAGTCTCAGTGTCTAATATTCGAATTATGCACCTAAGAAAACGTCATTACAAGTGTGCACAAGTGATTTGAACCAAAATGTCGATGTCGCCCAGTGAGTCTCAGTGTCTAATAATCGATTTATGCACCTAAGAAAACGTCATTACAAGTGTGCACAAATGATTTGAACCAAAATGTCGATGTCGCCTAATGAGTCTCAGTGTCTAATATTCGATTTATGCACCTAAGAAAACGTCATTACAAGTGTGCACAAATGATTTGAACCAAAATGTCGATGTCGCCCAATGAGTTTCAGTGTCTAAGATTCGATTTATGCACCTAAGAAAACGTCATTACAAGTGCACAAGTGACTTGAACCAAAATGTCGATGTCGCCTAATGAGTCTCAGTGTCTAATATTCGATTTATGCACCTAAGAAAACGTCATTACAAGTGTGCACAAGTGATTTAAACCAAAATGTCGATGTCGCCTAATGAGTCTCAGTGTCTAATATTCGGTGTATGCACCTAAGAAAACGTCATTACAAGTGTGCACAAGTGATTTGAACCAAAATGTCGATGGCGCCTAATGAGTCTCAGTGTCTAACATTCGGTTTATGCACCTAAGAAAACGTCATTACAAGTGTGCACAAGTGACATGCACAAAAATGTCGATGTCGCCCAATGAGTCTCAGTGTCTAAGATTCGATTTATGCACCTAAGAAAACGTCATTACAAGTGTGCACAAGTGATTTGAACCAAAATGTCGATGGCGCCTAATGAGTCTCAGTGTCTAATATTCGGTTTATGCATGTCGCTCAATGAGTCTCAGTGTCTAATATTCGCATTATGCACCTAAGAAAACGTCATTACAAGTGTGCACAAGTGATTTGAACCAAAATATCGATGTCGCCTAATGAGTCTCAGTGTCTAATATTCGGTTTATGCACCTAAGAAAACGTCATTACAAGTGTGCACAAGTGATTTGAACCAAAATGTCGATGGCGCCTAATGAGTCTCAGTGTCTAACATTCGGTTTATGCACCTAAGAAAACGTCATTACAAGTGTGCACAAGTGACATACACAAAAATGTCGATGTCGCCTAATGAGTCTCAGTGTCTAAGATTCGATTTATGCATGTGGCTCAATGAGTCTCAGTGTCTAATATTCGGTTTATGCACCTAAGAAAACGTCATTACAAGTGTGCACAAGTGATTTGAACCAAAATGTCGATGTCGCCCAATGAGTTTCAGTGTCTAATATTCGATTTATGCATGTCGCTCAATGAGTCTCAGTGTCTAATATTCGAATTATGCACCTAAGAAAACGTCATTACAAGTGTGCACAAATGATTTGAACCAAAATGTCGATGTCGCTCAATGAGTCTCAGTGTCTAATATTCGCATTTTGCACCTAAGAAAACGTCATTACAAGTGTGCACAAGTGATTTGAACCAAAATGTCGATGTCGCCCAATGAGTCTCAGTGTCTAATATTCGATTTATGCACCTAAGAAAACGTCATTACAAGTGTGCACAAATGATTTGAACCAAAATGTCGATGTCGCCTAATGAGTCTCAGTGTCTAATATTCGATTTATGCACCTAAGAAAACGTCATTGCAAGTGTGCACAAATGATTTGAACCAAAATGTCGATGTCGCCCAATGAGTCTCAGTGTCTAAGATTCGATTTATGCACCTAAGAAAACGTCATTACAAGTGCACAAGTGATTTGAACCAAAATGTCGATGTCGCCTAATGAGTCTCAGTGTCTAATATTCGATTTATGCACCTAAGAAAACGTCATTACAAGTGTGCACAAGTGATTTAAACCAAAATGTCGATGTCGCCTAATGAGTCTCAGTGTCTAATATTCGATTTATGCACCTAAGAAAACGTCATTACAAGTGTGCACAAGTGATTTGAACCAAAATGTCGATGTCGCCTAATGAGTCTCAGTGTCTAATATTCGGTTTATGCATGTCGCTCAATGAGTCTCAGTGTCTAATATTCGAATTATGCACCTAAGAAAACGTCATTACAAGTGTGCACAAGTGATTTGAACCAAAATGTCGACGTCGCCTAATGAGTCTCAGTGTCTAATATTCGGTTTATGCACCTAAGAAAACGTCATTACAAGTGTGCACAAGTGATTTGAACCAAAATGTCGATGTCGCCTAATGAGTCTCAGTGTCTAATATTCGGTTAATGCACCTAAGAAAACGTCATTACAAGTGTGCACAAGTGATTTGAACCAAAATGTCGATGTCGCCTAATGAGTCTCAGTGTCTAATATTCGGTTTATGCACCTAAGAAAACGTCATTACAAGTGTGCACAAGTGACATGCACAAAAATGTCGATGTCGCTCAATGAGTCTCAGTGTCTAATATTCGAATTATGCACCTAAGAAAACGTCATTACAAGTGTGCACAAGTGATTTGAACCAAAATGTCGATGTCGCCTAATGAGTCTCAGTGTCTAATATTCGGTTTATGCACCTTAGAAAACGTCATTACAAGTGTGCACAAGTGATTTGAACCAAAATGTCGATGTCGCCTAATGAGTCTCAGTGTCTAATATTCGATTTATGCACCTAAGAAAACGTCATTACAAGTGTGCACAAGTGATTTGAACCAAAATGTCGATGTCGCCTAATGAGTCTCAGTGTCTAATATTCGGTTTATGCATGTCGCTCAATGAGTCTCAGTGTCTAATATTCGAATTATGCACCTAAGAAAACGTCATTACAAGTGTGCACAAGTGATTTGAACCAAAATGTCGATGTCGCCTAATGAGTCTCAGTGTCTAATATTCGGTTTATGCACCTAAGAAAACGTCATTACAAGTGTGCACAAGTGCTTTGAACCAAAATGTCGATGGCGCCTAGTGAGTCTCAGTGTCTAACATTCGGTTTATGCACCTAAGAAAACGTCATTACAAGTGTGCACAAGTGACATACACAAAAATGTCGATGTCGCCTAATGAGTCTCAGTGTCTAAGATTCGATTTATGCATGTGGCTCAATGAGTCTCAGTGTCTAATATTCGGTTTATGCACCTAAGAAAACGTCATTACAAGTGTGCACAAGTGATTTGAACCAAAATGTCGATGTCGCCCAATGAGTTTCAGTGTCTAATATTCGATTTATGCATGTCGCTCAATGAGTCTCAGTGTCTAATATTCGAATTATGCACCTAAGAAAACGTCATTACAAGTGTGCACAAATGATTTGAACCAAAATGTCGATGTCGCTCAATGAGTCTCAGTGTCTAATATTCGCATTTTGCACCTAAGAAAACGTCATTACAAGTGTGCACAAGTGATTTGAACCAAAATGTCGATGTCGCCCAATGAGTCTCAGTGTCTAATATTCGATTTATGCACCTAAGAAAACGTCATTACAAGTGTGCACAAATGATTTGAACCAAAATGTCGATGTCGCCTAATGAGTCTCAGTGTCTAATATTCGATTTATGCACCTAAGAAAACGTCATTGCAAGTGTGCACAAATGATTTGAACCAAAATGTCGATGTCGCCCAATGAGTTTCAGTGTCTAAGATTCGATTTATGCACCTAAGAAAACGTCATTACAAGTGCACAAGTGATTTGAACCAAAATGTCGATGTCGCCTAATGAGTCTCAGTGTCTAATATTCGATTTATGCACCTAAGAAAACGTCATTACAAGTGTGCACAAGTGATTTAAACCAAAATGTCGATGTCGCCTAATGAGTCTCAGTGTCTAATATTCGATTTATGCACCTAAGAAAACGTCATTACAAGTGTGCACAAGTGATTTGAACCAAAATGTCGATGTCGCCTAATGAGTCTCAGTGTCTAATATTCGGTTTATGCATGTCGCTCAATGAGTCTCAGTGTCTAATATTCGAATTATGCACCTAAGAAAACGTCATTACAAGTGTGCACAAGTGATTTGAACCAAAATGTCGACGTCGCCTAATGAGTCTCAGTGTCTAATATTCGGTTTATGCACCTAAGAAAACGTCATTACAAGTGTGCACAAGTGATTTGAACCAAAATGTCGATGTCGCCTAATGAGTCTCAGTGTCTAATATTCGGTTAATGCACCTAAGAAAACGTCATTACAAGTGTGCACAAGTGATTTGAACCAAAATGTCGATGTCGCCTAATGAGTCTCAGTGTCTAATATTCGGTTTATGCACCTAAGAAAACGTCATTACAAGTGTGCACAAGTAACATGCACAAAAATGTCGATGTCGCTCAATGAGTCTCAGTGTCTAATATTCGAATTATGCACCTAAGAAAACGTCATTACAAGTGTGCACAAGTGATTTGAACCAAAATGTCGATGTCGCCTAATGAGTCTCAGTGTCTAATATTCGGTTTATGCACCTTAGAAAACGTCATTACAAGTGTGCACAAGTGATTTGAACCAAAATGTCGATGTCGCCTAATGAGTCTCAGTGTCTAATATTCGATTTATGCACCTAAGAAAACGTCATTACAAGTGTGCACAAGTGATTTGAACCAAAATGTCGATGTCGCCTAATGAGTCTCAGTGTCTAATATTCGGTTTATGCATGTCGCTCAATGAGTCTCAGTGTCTAATATTCGAATTATGCACCTAAGAAAACGTCATTACAAGTGTGCACAAGTGATTTGAACCAAAATGTCGATGTCGCCTAATGAGTCTCAGTGTCTAATATTCGGTTTATGCACCTAAGAAAACGTCATTACAAGTGTGCACAAGTGCTTTGAACCAAAATGTCGATGTCGCCTAATGAGTCTCAGTGTCTAATATTCGGTTAATGCACCTAAGAAAACGTCATTACAAGTGTGCACAAGTGATTTGAACCAAAATGTCGATGTCGCCTAATGAGTCTCAGTGTCTAATATTCGGTTTATACACCTAAGAAAACGTCATTACAAGTGTGCACAAGTGATTTGAACCAAAATGTCGATGTCGCCCAATGAGTCTCAGTGTCTAATATTCGGTTTATGCATGTCGCTCAATGAGTCTCAGTGTCTAATATTCGAATTATGCACCTAAGAAAACGTCATTACAAGTGTGCACAAATGATTTGAACCAAAATGTCGATGTCGCTCAATGAGTCTCAGTGTCTAATATTCGAATTATGCACCTAAGAAAACGTCATTACAAGTGTGCACAAGTGATTTGAACCAAAATGTCGATGTCGCCTAATGAGTCTCAGTGTCTAATATTCGGTTTATGCACCTAACAAAACGTCATTACAAGTGTGCACAAATGATTTGAACCAAAATGTCGATGTCGCCCAATGAGTCTCAGTGTCTAAGATTCGATTTATGCACCTAAGAAAACGTCATTACAAGTGTGCACAAGTGATTTGAACCAAAATGTCGATGTCGCCTAATGAGTCTCAGTGTCTAATATTCGATTTATGCACCTAAGAAAACGTCATTACAAGTGTGCACAAGTGATTTGAACCAAAATGTCGATGTCGCCTAATGAGTCTCAGTGTCTAATATTCGGTTTATGCATGTCGCTCAATGATCTCAGTGTCTAATATTCGAATTATGCACCTAAGAAAACGTCATTACAAGTGCACAAGTGATTTGAACCAAAATGTCGATGTCGCCTAATGAGTCTCAGTGTCTAATATTCGATTTATGCACCTAAGAAAACGTCATTACAAGTGTGCACAAGTGATTTAAACCAAAATGTCGATGTCGCCTAATGAGTCTCAGTGTCTAATATTCGATTTATGCACCTAAGAAAACGTCATTACAAGTGTGCACAAGTGATTTGAACCAAAATGTCGATGTCGCCTAATGAGTCTCAGTGTCTAATATTCGGTTTATGCATGTCGCTCAATGATCTCAGTGTCTAATATTCGAATTATGCACCTAAGAAAACGTCATTACAAGTGTGCACAAGTGATTTGAACCAAAATATCGATGTCGCCTAATGAGTCTCAGTGTCTAATATTCGGTTTATGCACCTAAGAAAACGTCATTACAAGTGTGCACAAGTGATTTGAACCAAAATGTCGATGGCGCCTAATGAGTCTCAGTGTCTAACATTCGGTTTATGCACCTAAGAAAACGTCATTACAAGTGTGCACAAGTGACATGCACAAAAATGTCGATGTCGCCCAATGAGTCTCAGTGTCTAAGATTCGATTTATGCATGTGGCTCAATGAGTCTCAGTGTCTAATATTCGGTTTATGCACCTAAGAAAACGTCATTACAAGTGTGCACAAGTGATTTGAACCAAAATGTCGATGTCGCCCAATGAGTTTCAGTGTCTAATATTCGATTTATGCATGTCGCTCAATGAGTCTCAGTGTCTAATATTCGAATTATGCACCTAAGAAAACGTCATTACAAGTGTGCACAAATGATTTGAACCAAAATGTCGATGTCGCTCAATGAGTCTCAGTGTCTAATATTCGCATTTTGCACCTAAGAAAACGTCATTACAAGTGTGCACAAGTGATTTGAACCAAAATTTCGATGTCGCCCAATGAGTCTCAGTGTCTAATATTCGATTTATGCACCTAAGAAAACGTCATTACAAGTGTGCACAAATGATTTGAACCAAAATGTCGATGTCGCCTAATGAGTCTCAGTGTCTAATATTCGATTTATGCACCTAAGAAAACGTCATTACAAGTGTGCACAAATGATTTGAACCAAAATGTCGATGTCGCCCAATGAGTTTCAGTGTCTAAGATTCGATTTATGCACCTAAGAAAACGTCATTACAAGTGCACAAGTGATTTGAACCAAAATGTCGATGTCGCCTAATGAGTCTCAGTGTCTAATATTCGATTTATGCACCTAAGAAAACGTCATTACAAGTGTGCACAAGTGATTTAAACCAAAATGTCGATGTCGCCTAATGAGTCTCAGTGTCTAATATTCGATTTATGCACCTAAGAAAACGTCATTACAAGTGTGCACAAGTGATTTGAACCAAAATGTCGATGTCGCCTAATGAGTCTCAGTGTCTAAGATTCGGTTTATGCATGTCGCTCAATGAGTCTCAGTGTCTAATATTCGAATTATGCACCTAAGAAAACGTAATTACAAGTGTGCACAAGTGATTTGAACCAAAATGTCGACGTCGCCTAATGAGTCTCAGTGTCTAATATTCGGTTTATGCACCTAAGAAAACGTCATTACAAGTGTGCACAAGTGATTTGAACCAAAATGTCGATGTCGCCTAATGAGTCTCAGTGTCTAATATTCGGTTAATGCACCTAAGAAAACGTCATTACAAGTGTGCACAAGTGATTTGAACCAAAATGTCGATGTCGCCTAATGAGTCTCAGTGTCTAATATTCGGTTTATGCACCTAAGAAAACGTCATTACAAGTGTGCACAAGTAACATGCACAAAAATGTCGATGTCGCTCAATGAGTCTCAGTGTCTAATATTCGATTTATGCACCTAAGAAAACGTCATTACAAGTGTGCACAAGTGATTTGAACCAAAATGTCGATGTCGCCTAATGAGTCTCAGTGTCTAATATTCGATTTATGCACCTAAGAAAACGTCATTACAAGTGTGCACAAGTGATTTGAACCAAAATGTCGATGTCGCCTAATGAGTCTCAGTGTCTTATATTCGGTTTATGCATGTCGCTCAATGAGTCTCAGTGTCTAATATTCGAATTATGCACCTAAGAAAACGTCATTACAAGTGTGCACAAATGATTTGAACCAAAATGTCGATGTCGCCCAATGAGTCTCAGTGTCTAATATTCGATTTATGCACCTAAGAAAACGTCATTACAAGTGTGCACAAGTGATTTGAACCAAAATGTCGATGTCGCCTAATGAGTCTCAGTGTCTAATATTCGATTTATGCACCTAAGAAAACGTCATTACAAGTGTGCACAAGTGATTTGAACCAAAATATCGATGTCGCCTAATGAGTCTCAGTGTCTAATATTCGGTTTATGCATGTCGCTCAATGAGTCTCAGTGTCTAATATTCGAATTATGCACCTAAGAAAACGTCATTACAAGTGTGCACAAGTGATTTGAACCAAAATGTCGATGTCGCCTAATGAGTCTCAGTGTCTAATATTCGGTTTATGCACCTAAGAAAACGTCATTACAAGTGTGCACAAGTGATTTGAACCAAAATGTCGATGTCGCTCAATGATCTCAGTGTCTAATATTCGAATTATGCACCTAAGAAAACGTCATTACAAGTGTGCACAAATGATTTGAACCAAAATGTCGATGTCGCTCAATGAGTCTCAGTGTCTAATATTCGAATTATGCACCTAAGAAAACGTCATTACAAGTGTGCACAAGTGATTTGAACCAAAATGTCGATGTCGCCTAATGAGTCTCAGTGTCTAATATTCGGTTTATGCACCTAACAAAACGTCATTACAAGTGTGCACAAATGATTTGAACCAAAATGTCGATGTCGCCCAATGAGTCTCAGTGTCTAAGATTCGATTTATGCACCTAAGAAAACGTCATTACAAGTGTGCACAAGTGATTTGAACCAAAATGTCGATGTCGCCTAATGAGTCTCAGTGTCTAATATTCGATTTATGCACCTAAGAAAACGTCATTACAAGTGTGCACAAGTGATTTGAACCAAAATGTCGATGTCGCCTAATGAGTCTCAGTGTCTAATATTCGGTTTATGCATGTCGCTCAATGATCTCAGTGTCTAATATTCGAATTATGCACCTAAGAAAACGTCATTACAAGTGCACAAGTGATTTGAACCAAAATGTCGATGTCGCCTAATGAGTCTCAGTGTCTAATATTCGATTTATGCACGTCAAAGAAAACGTCATTACAAGTGTGCACAAGTGATTTGAACCAAAATGTCGATGTCGCCTAATGAGTCTCAGTGTCTAATATTCGGTTTATGCACCTAACAAAACGTCATTACAAGTGTGCACAAATGATTTGAACCAAAATGTCGATGTCGCCCAATGAGTCTCAGTGTCTAAGATTCGATTTATGCACCTAAGAAAACGTCATTACAAGTGTGCACAAGTGATTTAAACCAAAATGTCGATGTCGCCTAATGAGTCTCAGTGTCTAATATTCGATTTATGCACCTAAGAAAACGTCATTACAAGTGTGCACAAGTGATTTGAACCAAAATGTCGATGTCGCCTAATGAGTCTCAGTGTCTAATATTCGGTTTATGCATGTCGCTCAATGATCTCAGTGTCTAATATTCGAATTATGCACCTAAGAAAACGTCATTACAAGTGTGCACAAGTGATTTGAACCAAAATATCGATGTCGCCTAATGAGTCTCAGTGTCTAATATTCGGTTTATGCACCTAAGAAAACGTCATTACAAGTGTGCACAAGTGATTTGAACCAAAATGTCGATGGCGCCTAATGAGTCTCAGTGTCTAACATTCGGTTTATGCACCTAAGAAAACGTCATTACAAGTGTGCACAAGTGACATGCACAAAAATGTCGATGTCGCCCAATGAGTCTCAGTGTCTAAGATTCGATTTATGCATGTGGCTCAATGAGTCTCAGTGTCTAATATTCGGTTTATGCACCTAAGAAAACGTCATTACAAGTGTGCACAAGTGATTTGAACCAAAATGTCGATGTCGCCCAATGAGTTTCAGTGTCTAATATTCGATTTATGCATGTCGCTCAATGAGTCTCAGTGTCTAATATTCGAATTATGCACCTAAGAAAACGTCATTACAAGTGTGCACAAATGATTTGAACCAAAATGTCGATGTCGCTCAATGAGTCTCAGTGTCTAATATTCGCATTTTGCACCTAAGAAAACGTCATTACAAGTGTGCACAAGTGATTTGAACCAAAATTTCGATGTCGCCCAATGAGTTTCAGTGTCTAATATTCGATTTATGCATGTGGCTCAATGAGTCTCAGTGTCTAATATTCGAATTATGCACCTAAGAAAACGTCATTACAAGTGTGCACAAATGATTTGAACCAAAATGTCGATGTCGCTCAATGAGTCTCAGTGTCTAATATTCGAATTATGCACCTAAGAAAACGTCATTACAAGTGTGCACAAGTGATTTGAACCAAAATGTCGATGTCGCCTAATGAGTCTCAGTGTCTAATATTCGGTTTATGCACCTAACAAAACGTCATTACAAGTGTGCACAAATGATTTGAACCAAAATGTCGATGTCGCCCAATGAGTCTCAGTGTCTAAGATTCGATTTATGCACCTAAGAAAACGTCATTACAAGTGTGCACAAGTGATTTGAACCAAAATGTCGATGTCGCCTAATGAGTCTCAGTGTCTAATATTCGGTTTATGCATGTCGCTCAATGATCTCAGTGTCTAATATTCGAATTATGCACCTAAGAAAACGTCATTACAAGTGCACAAGTGATTTGAACCAAAATGTCGATGTCGCCTAATGAGTCTCAGTGTCTAATATTCGATTTATGCACCTAAGAAAACGTCATTACAAGTGTGCACAAGTGATTTAAACCAAAATGTCGATGTCGCCTAATGAGTCTCAGTGTCTAATATTCGATTTATGCACCTAAGAAAACGTCATTACAAGTGTGCACAAGTGATTTGAACCAAAATGTCGATGTCGCCCAATGAGTTTCAGTGTCTAAGATTCGATTTATGCATGTCGCTCAATGAGTCTCAGTGTCTAATATTCGGTTTATGCACCTAAGAAAACGTCATTACAAGTGTGCACAAATGATTTGAACCAAAATGTCGATGTCGCCCAATGAGTCTCAGTTTCTAATATTCGATTTATGCACCTAAGAAAACGTCATTACAAGTGTGCACAAGTGTGCACAAGTGACATGCACAAAAATGTCGATGTCGCCCAATGAGTCTCAGTGTCTAAGATTCGATTTATGCATGTGGCTCAATGAGTCTCAGTGTCTAATATTCGGTTTATGCACCTAAGAAAACGTCATTACAACTGTGCACAAATGATTTGAACCAAAATGTCGATGTCGCCCAATGAGTCTCAGTGTCTAATATTCGGTTTATGCACCTAAGAAAACGTCATTACAAGTGTGCACAAATGATTTGAACCAAGATGTCGATGTCGCCTAATGAGTCTCAGTGTCTAATATTCGGTTTATGCACCTAAGAAAACGTCATTACAAGTGTGCACAAATGATTTGAACCAAAATGTCGATGTCGCCCAATGAGTTTCAGTGTCTAAGATTCGATTTATGCATGTCGCTCAATGAGTCTCAGTGTCTAATATTCGGTTTATGCACCTAAGAAAACGTCATTACAAGTGTGCACAAGTGATTTGAACCAAAATGTCGATGTCGCCCAATGAGTTTCAGTGTCTAATATTCGATTTATGCATGTCGCTCAATGAGTCTCAGTGTCTAATATTCGAATTATGCACCAAAGAAAACGTCATTACAAGTGTGCACAAATGATTTGAACCAAAATGTCGATGTCGCCTAATGAGTCTCAGTGTCTAATATTCGGTTTATGCACCTAAGAAAACGTCATTACAAGTGTGCACAAGTGATTTGAACCAAAATGTCGATGTCGCCTAATGAGTCTCAGTGTCTAATATTCGGTTTATGCATGTCGCTCAATGATCTCAGTGTCTAATATTCGAATTATGCACCTAAGAAAACGTCATTACAAGTGCACAAGTGATTTGAACCAAAATGTCGATGTCGCCTAATGAGTCTCAGTGTCTAATATTCGATTTATGCACCTAAGAAAACGTCATTACAAGTGTGCACAAGTGATTTAAACCAAAATGTCGATGTCGCCTAATGAGTCTCAGTGTCTAATATTCGATTTATGCACCTAAGAAAACGTCATTACAAGTGTGCACAAGTGATTTGAACCAAAATGTCGATGTCGCCCAATGAGTTTCAGTGTCTAAGATTCGATTTATGCATGTCGCTCAATGAGTCTCAGTGTCTAATATTCGGTTTATGCACCTAAGAAAACGTCATTACAAGTGTGCACAAATGATTTGAACCAAAATGTCGATGTCGCCCAATGAGTCTCAGTGTCTAATATTCGATTTATGCACCTAAGAAAACGTCATTACAAGTGTGCACAAGTGTGCACAAGTGACATGCCCAAAAATGTCGATGTCGCCCAATGAGTCTCAGTGTCTAAGATTCGATTTATGCATGTGGCTCAATGAGTCTCAGTGTCTAATATTCGGTTTATGCACCTAAGAAAACGTCATTACAAGTGTGCACAAATGATTTGAACCAAAATGTCGATGTCGCCCAATGAGTCTCAGTGTCTAATATTCGGTTTATGCACCTAAGAAAACGTCATTACAAGTGTGCACAAATGATTTGAACCAAGATGTCGATGTCGCCTAATGAGTCTCAGTGTCTAATATTCGGTTTATGCACCTAAGAAAACGTCATTACAAGTGTGCACAAATGATTTGAACCAAAATGTCGATGTCGCCCAATGAGTTTTAGTGTCTAAGATTCGATTTATGCATGTCGCTCAATGAGTCTCCGTGTCTAATATTCGGTTTATGCACCTAAGAAAACGTCATTACAAGTGTGCACAAGTGATTTGAACCAAAATGTCGATGTCGCCCAATGAGTTTCAGTGTCTAATATTCGATTTATGCATGTCGCTCAATGAGTCTCAGTGTCTAATATTCGAATTATGCACCAAAGAAAACGTCATTACAAGTGTGCACAAATGATTTGAACCAAAATGTCGATGTCGCCCAATGAGTTTCAGTGTCTAAGATTCGATTTATGCATGTCGCTCAATGAGTCTCAGTGTCTATTATTCGAATTATGCACCAAAGAAAACGTCATTACAAGTGTGCACAAATGATTTGAACCAAAATGTCGATGTCGCCCAATGAGTCTCAGTGTCTAATATTCGATTTATGCACCTAAGAAAACGTCATTACAAGTGTGCACAAGTGTGCACAAGTGACATGCACAAAAATGTCGATGTCGCCCAATGAGTCTCAGTGTCTAAGATTCGATTTATGCATGTGGCTCAATGAGTCTCAGTTTCTAATATTCGGTTTATGCACCTAAGAAAACGTCATTACAAGTGTGCACAAATGATTTGAACCAAAATGTCGATGTCGCCCAATGAGTTTCAGTGTCTAATATTCGATTTATGCATGTCGCTCAATGAGTCTCAGTGTCTAATATTCGAATTATGCACCAAAGAAAACGTCATTACAAGTGTGCACAAATGATTTGAACCAAAATGTCGATGTCGCCCAATGAGTTTCAGTGTCTAAGATTCGATTTATGCATGTCGCTCAATGAGTCTCAGTGTCTAATATTCGGTTTATGCACCTAAGAAAACGTCATTACAAGTGTGCACAAGTGATTTGAACCAAAATGTCGATGTCGCCCAATGAGTTTCAGTGTCTAATATTCGATTTATGCATGTCGCTCAATGAGTCTCAGTGTCTAATATTCGAATTATGCACCAAAGAAAACGTCATTACAAGTGTGCACAAATGATTTGAACCAAAATGTCGATGTCGCCCAATGAGTTTCAGTGTCTAAGATTCGATTTATGCATGTCGCTCAATGAGTCTCAGTGTCTAATATTCGGTTTATGCACCTAAGAAAACGTCATTACAAGTGTGCACAAATGATTTGAACGAAAATGTCGATGTCGCCCAATGAGTCTCAGTGTCTAATATTCGATTTATGCACCTAAGAAAACGTCATTACAAGTGTGCACAAGTGTGCACAAGTGACATGCACAAAAATGTCGATGTCGCCCAATGAGTCTCAGTGTCTAAGATTCGATTTATGCATGTGGCTCAATGAGTCTCAGTGTCTAATATTCGGTTTATGCACCTAAGAAAACGTCATTACAACTGTGCACAAATGATTTGAACCAAAATGTCGATGTCGCCCAATGAGTCTCAGTGTCTAATATTTGGTTTATGCACCTAAGAAAACGTCATTACAAGTGTGCACAAATGATTTGAACCAAAATGTCGATGTCGCCCAATGAGTCTCAGTGTCTAATATTTGGTTTATGCACCTAAGAAAACGTCATTACAAGTGTGCACAAATGATTTGAACCAAAATGTCGATGTCGCCTAATGAGTCTCAGTGTCTAATATTCGATTTATGCACCTAAGAAAACTTCATTACAAGTGTGCACAAGTGTGCACAAGTGACATGCACAAAAATGTCGATGTCGCCCAATGAGTCTCAGTGTCTAAGATTCGATTTATGCATGTGGCTCAATGAGTCTCAGTGTCTAATATTCGGTTTATGCACCTAAGAAAACGTCATTACAAGTGTGCACAAATGATTTGAACCAAAATGTCGATGTCGCCTAATGAGTCTCAGTGTCTAATATTCGAATTATGCACCTAAGAAAACGTCATTACAAGTGTGCACAAATGATTTGAACCAAAATGTCGATGTCGCCTAATGAGTCTCAGTGTCTAATATTCGGTTTATGCACCTAAGAAAACGTCATTACAAGTGTGCATTACAAGTGTACAAATGATTTGAACCAAAATGTCGATGTCGCCTAATGAGTCTCAGTGTCTAATATTCGATTTATGCACCTAAGAAAACGTCATTACAAGTGTGCACAAGTGATTTGAACCAAAATGTCGATGTCGCCTAATGAGTCTCAGTGTCTAATATTCGGTATATGCACCTAAGAAAACGTCATTACAAGTGTGCACAAATGATTTGAACCAAAATGTCGATGTCGCCCAATGAGTTTCAGTGTCTAAGATTCGATTTATGCATGTCGCTCAATGAGTCTCAGTGTCTAATATTCGGCTTATGCACCTAAGAAAACGTCATTACAAGTGTGCACAAGTGATTTGAACCAAAGTGTCGATGTCGCCCAATGAGTTTCAGTGTCTAATATTCGATTTATGCATGTCGCTCAATGAGTCTCAGTGTCTAATATTCGAATTATGCACCTAAGAAAACGTCATTACAAGTGTGCACAAATGATTTGAACCAAAATGTCGATGTCGCTCAATGAGTCTCAGTGTCTAATATTCGAATTATGCACCTAAGAAAACGTCATTACAAGTGTGCACAAGTGATTTGAACCAAAATGTCGATGTCGCCTAATGAGTCTCAGTGTCTAATATTCGGTTTATGCACCTAAGAAAACGTCATTACAAGTGTGCACAAATGATTTGAACCAAAATGTCGATGTCGCCCAATGAGTCTCAGTGTCTAATATTCGATTTATGCACCTAAGAAAACGTCATTACAAGTGTGCACAAGTGATTTGAACCAAAATGTCGATGTCGCCTAATGAGTCTCAGTGTCTAATATTCGGTTTATGCACCTAAGAAAACGTCATTACAAGTGTGCACAAATGATTTGAACCAAAATGTCGATGTCGCCTAATGAGTCTCAGTGTCTAATATTCGGTTTATGCACCTAAGAAAACGTCATTACAAGTGTGCACAAGTGATTTGAACCAAAATGTCGATGTCGCCTCATGAGTCTCAGTGTCTAATATTCGGTTTATGCACCTAAGAAAACGTCATTACAAGTGTGCACAAATGATTTGAACCAAAATGTCGATGTCGCCCAATGAGTTTCAGTGTCTAAGATTCGATTTATGCATGTCGCTCAATGAGTCTCAGTATCTAATATTCGGTTTATGCACCTAAGAAAACGTCATTACAAGTGCACAAGTGATTTGAACCAAAATGTCGATGTCGCCTAATGAGTCTCAGTGTCTAATATTCGATTTATGCACCTAAGAAAACGTCATTACAAGTGTGCACAAGTGATTTAAACCAAAATGTCGATGTCGCCTAATGAGTCTCAGTGTCTAATATTCGATTTATGCACCTAAGAAAACGTCATTACAAGTGTGCACAACTGATTTGAACCAAAACGTCGATGTCGCCCAATGAGTTTCAGTGTCTAAGATTCGATTTATGCATGTCGCTCAATGAGTCTCAGTGTCTAATATTCGGTTTATGCAACTAAGAAAACGTCATAACAAGTATGCACAAATGATTTGAACCAAAATGTCGATGTCGCCCAATGAGTCTCAGTGTCTAATATGCGATTTATGCACCTAAGAAAACGTCATTACAAGTGTGCACAAGTGTGCACAAGTGACATGCACAAAAATGTCGATGTCGCCCAATGAGTCTCAGTGTCTAAGATTCGATTTATGCATGTGGCTCAATGAGTCTCAGTGTCTAATATTCGGTTTATGCACCTAAGAAAACGTCATTACAAGTGTGCACAAATGATTTGAACCAAAATGTCGATGTCGCCCAATGAGTCTCAGTGTCTAATATTCGGTTTATGCACCTAAGAAAACGTCATTACAAGTGTGCACAAATGATTTGAACCAAAATGTCGATGTCGCCTAATGAGTCTCAGTGTCTAATATTCGGTTTATGCACCTAAGAAAACGTCATTACAAGTGTGCATTACAAGTGTACAAATGATTTGAACCAAAATGTCGATGTCGCCTAATGAGTCTCAGTGTCTAATATTCGGTTTATGCACCTAAGAAAACGTCATTACAAGTGTGCACAAATGATTTGAACCAAAATGTCGATGTCGCCCAATGAGTTTCAGTGTCTAAGATTCGATTTATGCATGTCGCTCAATGAGTCTCAGTATCTAATATTCGGTTTATGCACCTAAGAAAACGTCATTACAAGTGCACAAGTGATTTGAACCAAAATGTCGATGTCGCCTAATGAGTCTCAGTGTCTAATATTCGATTTATGCACCTAAGAAAACGTCATTACAAGTGTGCACAAGTGATTTAAACCAAAATGTCGATGTCGCCTAATGAGTCTCAGTGTCTAATATTCGATTTATGCACCTAAGAAAACGTCATTACAAGTGTGCACAACTGATTTGAACCAAAACGTCGATGTCGCCCAATGAGTTTCAGTGTCTAAGATTCGATTTATGCATGTCGCTCAATGAGTCTCAGTGTCTAATATTCGGTTTATGCAACTAAGAAAACGTCATTACAAGTATGCACAAATGATTTGAACCAAAATGTCGATGTCGCCCAATGAGTCTCAGTGTCTAATATTCGATTTATGCACCTAAGAAAACGTCATTACAAGTGTGCACAAGTGTGCACAAGTGACATGCACAAAAATGTCGATGTCGCCCAATGAGTCTCAGTGTCTAAGATTCGATTTATGCATGTGGCTCAATGAGTCTCAGTGTCTAATATTCGGTTTATGCACCTAAGAAAACGTCATTACAAGTGTGCACAAATGATTTGAACCAAAATGTCGATGTCGCCCAATGAGTCTCAGTGTCTAATATTCGGTTTATGCACCTAAGAAAACGTCATTACAAGTGTGCACAGATGATTTGAACCAAAATGTCGATGTCGCCTAATGAGTCTCAGTGTCTAATATTCGGTTTATGCACCTAAGAAAACGTCATTACAAGTGTGCATTACAAGTGTACAAATGATTTGAACCAAAATGTCGATGTCGCCTAATGAGTCTCAGTGTCTAATATTCGGTTTATGCACCTAAGAAAACGTCATTACAAGTGTGCACAAATGATTTGAACCAAAATGTCGATGTCGCCCAATGAGTTTCAGTGTCTAAGATTCGATTTATGCATGTCGCTCAATGAGTCTCAGTATCTAATATTCGGTTTATGCACCTAAGAAAACGTCATTACAAGTGCACAAGTGATTTGAACCAAAATGTCGATGTCGCCTAATGAGTCTCAGTGTCTAATATTCGATTTATGCACCTAAGAAAACGTCATTACAAGTGTGCACAAGTGATTTAAACCAAAATGTCGATGTCGCCTAATGAGTCTCAGTGTCTAATATTCGATTTATGCACCTAAGAAAACGTCATTACAAGTGTGCACAACTGATTTGAACCAAAACGTCGATGTCGCCCAATGAGTTTCAGTGTCTAAGATTCGATTTATGCATGTCGCTCAATGAGTCTCAGTGTCTAATATTCGGTTTATGCAACTAAGAAAACGTCATAACAAGTATGCACAAATGATTTGAACCAAAATGTCGATGTCGCCCAATGAGTCTCAGTGTCTAATATTCGATTTATGCACCTAAGAAAACGTCATTACAAGTGTGCACAAGTGTGCACAAGTGACATGCACAAAAATGTCGATGTCGCCCAATGAGTCTCAGTGTCTAAGATTCGATTTATGCATGTGGCTCAATGAGTCTCAGTGTCTAATATTCGGTTTATGCACCTAAGAAAACGTCATTACAAGTGTGCACAAATGATTTGAACCAAAATGTCGATGTCGCCCAATGAGTCTCAGTGTCTAATATTCGGTTTATGCACCTAAGAAAACGTCATTACAAGTGTGCACAAATGATTTGAACCAAAATGTCGATGTCGCCTAATGAGTCTCAGTGTCTAATATTCGGTTTATGCACCTAAGAAAACGTCATTACAAGTGTGCATTACAAGTGTACAAATGATTTGAACCAAAATGTCGATGTCGCCTAATGAGTCTCAGTGTCTAATATTCGGTTTATGCACCTAAGAAAACGTCATTACAAGTGTGCACAAATGATTTGAACCAAAATGTCGATGTCGCCCAATGAGTTTCAGTGTCTAAGATTCGATTTATGCATGTCGCTCAATGAGTCTCAGTGTCTAATATTCGGTTTATGCACCTAAGAAAACGTCATTACAAGTGTGCACAAGTGATTTGAACCAAAATGTCGATGTCGCCCAATGAGTTTCAGTGTCTAATATTCGATTTATGCATGTCGCTCAATGAGTCTCAGTGTCTAATATTCGAATTATGCACCTAAGAAAACGTCATTTCAAGTGTGCACAAATGATTTGAACCAAAATGTCGATGTCGCTCAATGAGTCTCAGTGTCTAATATTCGAATTATGCACCTAAGAAAACGTCATTACAAGTGTGCACAAGTGATTTGAACCAAAATGTCGATGTCGCCTAATGAGTCTCAGTGTCTAATATTCGGTTTATGCACCTAAGAAAACGTCATTACAAGTGTGCACAAATGATTTGAACCAAAATGTCGATGTCGCCCAATGAGTCTCAGTGTTTAATATTCGATTTATGCACCTAAGAAAACGTCATTACAAGTGTGCACAAGTGATTTGATCCAAAATGTCGATGTCGCCTAATGAGTCTCAGTGTCTAATATTCGGTTTATGCACCTAAGAAAACGTCATTACAAGTGTGCACAAATGATTTGAACCAAAATGTCGATGTCGCCTAATGAGTCTCAGTGTCTAATATTCGGTTTATGCACCTAAGAAAACGTCATTACAAGTGTGCACAAATGATTTGAACCAAAATGTCGATGTCGCCCAATGAGTCTCAGTGTCTAATATTCGATTTATGCACCTAAGAAAACGTCATTACAAGTGTGCACAAGTGATTTGAACCAAAATGTCGATGTCGCCTAATGAGTCTCAGTGTCTAATATTCGGTTTATGCACCTAAGAAAACGTCATTACAAGTGTGCACAAATGATTTGAACCAAAATGTCGATGTCGCCTAATGAGTCTCAGTGTCTAATATTCGGTTTATGCACCTAAGAAAACGTCATTACAAGTGTGCACAAGTGATTTGAACCAAAATATCGATGTCGCCCAATTAGTTTCAGTGTCTAAGATTCGATTTATGCATGTCGCTCAATGAGTCTCAGTGTCTAATATTCGAATTATGCACCTAAGAAAACGTCATTACAAGTGTGCACAAATGATTTGAACCAAAATGTCGATGTCGCCTAATGAGTCTCAGTGTCTAATATTCGATTTATGCACCTAAGAAAACGTCATTACAAGTGTGCACAAGTGATTTGAACCAAAATGTCGATGTGGCCTAATGAGTCTCAGTGTCTAATATTCGGTTTATGCACCTAAGAAAACGTCATTACAAGTGTGCACAAGTGATTGGAACCAAAATGTCGATATCGCCCAATGAGTCTCAGTGTCTAATATTCGATGTATGCACCTAAGAAAACGTCATTACAAGTGTGCACAAGTGATTTGAACCAAAATGTCGATGTCGCCCTATGAGTTTCAGTGTCTAATATTCGATTTATGCATGTCGCTCCATGAGTCTCAGTGTCTAATATTCGAATTATGCACCTAAGAAAACGTCATTACAAGTGTGCACAAATGATTTGAACCAAAATGTCGATGTCGCCTAATGAGTCTCAGTGTCTAATATTCGGTTTATGCACCTAAGAAAACGTCATTACAAGTGCGCACAAGTGATTTGAACCAAAATGTCGATGTCGCCTAATGAGTCTCAGTGTCTAATATTCGGTTTATGCACCTAACAAAACGTCAATACAAATGTGCACAAGTGATTTGAACCAAAAAGTCGATGTCGCCCAATGAGTTTCAGTGTCTAAGATTCGATTTATGCATGTCGCTCAATGAGTCTCAGTGTCTAATATTCGGTTTATGCACCTAAGAAAACGTCATTACAAGTGTGCACAAATGATTTGAACCAAAATGTCGATGTCGCCCAATGAGTCTCAGTGTCTAATATTCGGTTTATGCACCTAAGAAAACGTCATTACAAGTGTGCACAAGTGATTTGAACCAAAATGTCGATGTCGCCTAATGAGTTTCAGTGGCTAATATTCGGTTTATGCACCTAAGAAAACGTCATTACAAGTGTGCACAAATGATTTGAACCAAAATGTCGATGTCGCCTAATGAGTCTCAGTGTCTAATATTCGGTTTATGCACCTAAGAAAACGTCATTACAAGTGTGCACAAATGATTTGAACCAAAATGTCGATGTCGCCTAATGAGTCTCAGTGTCTAATATTCGATTTATGCACCTAAGAAAACGTCATTACAAGTGTGCACAAGTGATTTGAACCAAAATGTCGATGTCGCCTAATGAGTCTCAGTGTCTAATATTCGGTTTATGCACCTAAGAAAACGTCATTACAAGTGTGCACAAGTGATTTGAACCAAAATGTCGATGTCGCCTAATGAGTCTCAGTGTCTAATATTCGGTTTATGCACCTAAGAAAACGTCATTACAAGTGTGCACAAGTGATTTGAACCAAAATGTCGATGTCGCCTAATGAGTCTCAGTGTCTAATATTCGGTTTATGCACCTAAGAAAACGTCATTACAAGTGTGCACAAATGATTTGAACCAAAATGTCGATGTCGCCTAATGAGTCTCAGTGTCTAATATTCGATTTATGCGCCTAAGAAAACGTCATTACAAGTGTGCACAAGTGATTTGAACCAAAATGTCGATGTTGCCTAATGAGTCTCAGTGTCTAATATTCGATTTATGCACCTAAGAAAACGTCATTACAAGTGTGCACAAGTGATTTGAACCAAAATGTCGATGTCGCCCACTGAGTCTCAGTGTCTAATATTCGATTTATGCATGTCGCTCCATGAGTCTCAGTGTCTAATATTCGAATTATGCACCTAAGAAAACGTCATTACAAGTGTGCACAAATGATTTGAACCAAAATGTCGATGTCGCCCAATGAGTCTCAGTGTCTAATATTCGATTTATGCACCTAAGAAAACGTCATTACAAGTGTGAGCAAGTGATTTGAACCAAAATGTCGATGTCGCCCAATGAGTCTCAGTGTCTAATATTCGGTTTATGCACCTAAGAAAACGTCATTTCAAGTGTGCACAAGTGATTTGAACCAAAATGTCGATGTCGCCCAATGAGTCTCAGTGTCTAATATTCGATTTATGCACCTAAGAAAACGTCATTACAAGTGTGCTCAAGTTATTTGAACCAAAATGTCGATGTTGCCCAATGAGTCTCAGTGTCTAATATTCGATTTATGCACCTAAGAAAACGTCATTACAAGTGTGCACAAATGATTTGAACCAAAATGTCGATGTCGCTCAATGAGTCTCAGTGTCTAATATTCGAATTATGCACCTAAGAAAACGTCATTACAAGTGTGCACAAGTGATTTGAACCAAAATGTCGATGTCGCCTAAAGAGTCTCAGTGTCTAATATTCGGTTTATGCACCTAAGAAAACGTCATTACAAGTGTGCACAAATGATTTGAACCAAAATGTCGATGTCGCCCAATGAGTCTCAGTGTCTAATATTCGATTTATGCACCTAAGAAAACGTCATTACAAGTGTGCACAAGTGATTTGAACCAAAATGTCGATGTCGCCTAATGAGTCTCAGTGTCTAATATTCGGTTTATGCACCTAAGAAAACGTCATTACAAGTGTGCACAAATGATTTGAACCAAAATGTCGATGTCGCCTAATGAGTCTCAGTGTCTAATATTCGGTTTATGCACCTAAGAAAACGTCATTACAAGTGTGCACAAATGATTTGAACCAAAATGTCGATGTCGCCCAATGAGTCTCAGTGTCTAATATTCGATTTATGCACCTAAGAAAACGTCTTTACAAGTGTGCACAAGTGATTTGAACCAAAATGTCGATGTCGCCTAATGAGTCTCAGTGTCTAATATTCGGTTTATGCACCTAAGAAAATGTCATTACAAGTGTGCACAAATGATTTGAACCAAAATGTCGATGTCGCCTTATGAGTCTCAGTGTCTAATATTCGGTTTATGCACCTAAGAAAACGTCATTACAAGTGTGCACAAGTGATTTGAACCAAAATATCGATGTCGCCCAATTAGTTTCAGTGTCTAAGATTCGATTTATGCATGTCGCTCAATGAGTCTCAGTGTCTAATATTCGAATTATGCACCTAAGAAAACGTCATTACAAGTGTGCACAAATGATTTGAACCAAAATGTCGATGTCGCCTAATGAGTCTCAGTGTCTAATATTCGATTTATGCACCTAAGAAAACGTCATTACAAGTGTGCACAAGTGATTTGAACCAAAATGTCGATGTGGCCTAATGAGTCTCAGTGTCTAATATTCGGTTTATGCACCTAAGAAAACGTCATTACAAGTGTGCACAAGTGATTTGAACCAAAATGTCGATATCGCCCAATGAGTCTCAGTGTCTAATATTCGATGTACCACCTAAGAAAACGTCATTACAAGTGTGCACAAGTGATTTGAACCAAAATGTCGATGTCGCCCTATGAGTTTCAGTGTCTAATTTTCGATTTATGCATGTCGCTCCATGAGTCTCAGTGTCTAATATTCGAATTATGCACCTAAGAAAACGTCATTACAAGTGTGCACAAATGATTTGAACCAAAATGTCGATGTCGCCTAATGAGTCTCAGTGTCTAATATTCGGTTTATGCACCTAAGAAAACGTCATTACAAGTGCGCACAAGTGATTTGAACCAAAATGTCGATGTCGCCTAATGAGTCTCAGTGTCTAATATTCGGTTTATGCACCTAAGAAAACGTCATTACAAGTGTGCACAAATGATTTGAACCAAAATGTCGATGTCGCCTAATGAGTCTCAGTGTCTAATATTCGGTTTATGCACCTAAGAAAACGTCATTACAAGTGTGCACGAATGATTTGAACCAAAATGTCGATGTCGCCTAATGAGTCTCAGTGTCTAATATTCGATTTATGCACCTAAGAAAACGTCATTACAAGTGTGCACAAGTGATTTGAACCAAAATGTCGATGTCGCCTAATGAGTCTCAGTGTCTAATATTCGGTTTATGCACCTAAGAAAACGTCATTACAAGTGTGCACAAGTGATTTGAACCAAAATGTCGATGTCGCCTAATGAGTCTCAGTGTCTAATATTCGGTTTATGCACCTAAGAAAACGTCATTACAAGTGTGCACAAGTGATTTGAACCAAAATGTCGATGTCGCCTAATGAGTCTCAGTGTCTAATATTCGGTTTATGCACCTAAGAAAACGTCATTACAAGTGTGCACAAATGATTTGAACCAAAATGTCGATGTCGCCTAATGAGTCTCAGTGTCTAATATTCGATTTATGCACCTAAGAAAACGTCATTACAAGTGTGCACAAGTGATTTGAACCAAAATGTCGATGTTGCCTAATGAGTCTCAGTGTCTAATATTCGATTTATGCACCTAAGAAAACGTCATTACAAGTGTGCACAAGTGATTTGAACCAAAATGTCGATGTCGCCTAATGAGTCTCAGTGTCTAATATTCGGTTTATGCACCTAAGAAAACGTCGTTACAATTGTGCACAAATGATTTGAACCAAAATGTCGATGTCGCCCAATGAGTTTCAGTGTCTAAGATTCGATTTATGCATGTCGCTCAATGAGTCTCAGTGTCTAATATTCGAATTATGCACCTAAGAAAACGTCATTACAAGTGTGCACAAATGATTTGAACCAAAATGTCGATGTCGCCCACTGAGTTTCAGTGTCTAAGATTCGATTTATGCATGTCGCTCAATGAGTCTCAGTGTCTAATATTCGAATTATGCACCTAAGAAAACGTCATTACAAGTGTGCACAAGTGATTTGAACCAAAATGTCGATGTCGCCTAATGAGTCTCAGTGTCTAATATTCGGTTTATGCACCTAAGAAAACGTCATTACAAGTGTGCACAAATGATTTGAACCAAAATGTCGATGTCGCCTAATGAGTCTCAGTGTCTAATATTCGGTTTATGCACCTAAGAAAACGTCATTACAAGTGTGCACAAATGATTTGAACCAAAATGTCGATGTCGCCTAATGAGTCTCAGTGTCTAATATTCGGTTTATGCACCTAAGAAAACGTCATTACAAGTGTGCACAAGTGATTTGAACGAAAATGTCGATGTCGCCTAATGAGTCTCAGTGTCTAATATTCGGTTTATGCACCTAAGAAAACGTCATTACAAGTGTGCACAAGTGATTTGAACCAAAATGTCGATGTCGCCTAATGAGTCTCAGTGTCTAATATTCGGTTTATGCACCTAAGAAAACGTCATTACAAGTGTGCACAAGTGATTTGAACCAAAATGTCGATGTCGCCTAATGAGTCTCAGTGTCTAATATTCGGTTTATGCACCTAAGAAAACGTCATTACAAGTGTGCACAAGTGATTTGAACCAAAATGTCGATGTTGCCTAATGAGTCTCAGTGTCTAATATTCGGTTTATGCACCTAAGAAAACGTCATTACAAGTGTGCACAAGTGATTTGAACCAAAATGTCGATGTCGCCTAATGAGTTTCAGTGGCAAATATTCGGTTTATGCACCTAAGAAAACGTCATTACAAGTGTGCACAAATGATTTGAACCAAAATGTCGATGTCGCCTAATGAGTCTCAGTGTCTAATATTCGATTTATGCACCTAAGAAAACGTCATTACAAGTGTGCACAAGTGATTTGAACCAAAATGTCGATGTTGCCTAATGAGTCTCAGTGTCTAATATTCGATTTATGCACCTAAGAAAACGTCATTACAAGTATGCACAAGTGATTTGAACCAAAATGTCGATGTCGCCTAATGAGTCTCAGTGTCTAATATTCGGTTTATGCACCTAAGAAAACGTCATTACAAGTGTGCACAAGTGATTTGAACCAAAATGTCGATGTCGCCCAATGAGTCTCAGTGTCTAATATTCGATTTATGCACCTAAGAAAACGTCATTACAAGTGTGCACAAATGATTTGAACCAAAATGTCGATGTCGCCCAATGAGTTTCAGTGTCTAAGATTCGATTTATGCATGTCGCTCAATGAGTCTCAGTGTCTAATATTCGAATTATGCACCTAAGAAAACGTCATTACAAGTGTGCACAAATGATTTGAACCAAAATGTCGATGGTGCCCAATGAGTCTCAGTGTCTAATATTCGATTTATGCATGTCGCTCCATGAGTCTCAGTGTCTAATATTCGAATTATGCACCTAAGAAAACGTCATTACAAGTGTGCACAAATGATTTGAACCAAAATGTCGATGTCGCCCAATGAGTCTCAGTGTCTAATATTCGATTTATGCACCTAAGAAAACGTCATTACATGTGTGCACAAGTGATTTGAACCAAAATGTCGATGTCGCCTTATGAGTCTCAGTGTCTAATATTCGGTTTATGCACCTAAGAAAACGTCATTTCAAGTGTGCACAAGCGTTTTGAACCAAAATGTCGATGTCGCCCAATGAGTCTCAGTGTCTAATATTCGATTTATGCACCTAAGAAAACGTCATTACAAGTGTGCTCAAGTTATTTGAACCAAAATGTCGATGTTGCCCAATGAGTCTTAGTGTCTAATATTCGATTTATGCACCTAAGAAAACGTCATTACAAGTGTGCACAAATGATTTGAACCAAAATGTCGATGTCGCCCAATGAGTCTCAGTGTCTAATATTCGATTTATGCACCTAAGAAAACGTCATTACAAGTGTGCACAAGTGATTTGAACCAAAATGTCGATGTCGCCCAATGAGTCTCAGTGTCTAATATTCGATTTATGCACCTAAGAAAACGTCATTACAAGTGTGCACAAGTGATTTGAACCAAAATGTCGATGTCGCCCAATGAGTCTCAGTGTAAGAACACGTCATTACAAGTGTGCACAAATGATTTGAACCAAAATGTCGATGTCGCCCAATGAGTTTCAGTGTCTAAGATTCGATTTATGCATGTCGCTCAATGAGTCTCAGTGCCTAATATTCGAATTATGCACCTAAGAAAACGTCATTACAAGTGTGCACAAAAGATTTAAACCAAAATGTCGGTGTCGCCCAATGAGTTTCAGTGTCTAAGATTCGATTTATGCATGTCGCTCAATGAGTCTCAGTGTCTAATATTCGATTTATGCACCTAAGAAAACGTCATTACAAGTGTGCACAAGTGATTTGAACCAAAATGTCGATGTCGCCTAATGAGTCTCAGTGTCTAATATTCGGTTTATGCACCTAAGAAAACGTCATTACAAGTGTGCACAAGTGATTTGAACCAAAATGTCGATGTCGCCTAATGAGTCTCAGTGTCTAATATTCGGTTTATGCACCTAAGAAAACGTCATTACAAGTGTGCACAAGTGATTTGAACCAAAATGTCGATGTCGCCTAATGAGTTTCAGTGGCAAATATTCGGTTTATGCACCTAAGAAAACGTCATTACAAGTGTGCACAAATGATTTGAACCAAAATGTCGATGTCGCCTAATGAGTCTCAGTGTCTAATATTCGATTTATGCACCTAAGAAACCGTCATTACAAGTGTGCACAAGTGATTTGAACCAAAATGTCGATGTCGCCTAATGAGTCTCAGTGTCTAATATTCGGTTTATGCACCTAAGAAAACGTCATTACAAGTGTGCACAAGTGATTTGAACCAAAATGTCGATGTCGCCCAATGAGTTTCAGTGTCTAAGATTCGATTTATGCATGTCGCTCAATGAGTCTCAGTGTCTAATATTCGAATTATGCACCTAAGAAAACGTCATTACAAGTGTGCACAAATGATTTGAACCAAAATGTCGATGTCGCCCAATGAGTCTCAGTGTCTAATATTCGATTTATGCATGTCGCTCCATGAGTCTCAGTGTCTAATATTCGAATTATGCACCTAAGAAAACGTCATTACAAGTGTGCACAAATGATTTGAACCAAAATGTCGATGTCGCCCAATGAGTCTCAGTGTCTAATATTCGATTTATGCACCTAAGAAAACGTCATTACAAGTGTGCACAAGTGATTTGAACCAAAATGTCGATGTCGCCCAATGAGTCTCAGTGTCTAATATTCGGTTTATGCACCTAAGAAAACGTCATTACAAGTGTGCACAAGTGATTTGAACCAAAATGTCGATGTCGCCTAATGAGTCTCAGTGTCTAATATTCGATTTATGCACCTAAGAAAACGTCATTACAAGTGTGCTCAAGTTATTTGAACCAAAATGTCGATGTTGCCCAATGAGTCTCAGTGTCTAATATTCGATTTATGCACCTAAGAAAACGTCATTACAAGTGTGCACAAATGATTTGAACCAAAATGTCGATGTCGCCCAATGAGTCTCAGTGTCTAATATTCGATTTATGCACCTAAGAAAACGTCATTACAAGTGTGCACAAGTGATTTGAACCAAAATGTCGATGTCGCCCAATGAGTCTCAGTGTCTAATATTCGATTTATGCACCTAAGAAAACGTCATTACAAGTGTGCACAAGTGATTTGAACCAAAATGTCGATGTCGCCCAATGAGTCTCAGTGTCTAATATTCGATTTATGCACCTAAGAAAACGTCATTACAAGTGTGCACAAATGATTTGAACCAAAATGTCGATGTCGCCCAATGAGTTTCAGTGTCTAAGATTCGATTTATGCATGTCGCTCAATGAGTCTCAGTGTCTAATATTCGAATTATGCACCTAAGAAAACGTCATTACAAGTGTGCACAAATGATTTGAACCAAAATGTAGATGTCGCCCAATGAGTCTCAGTGTCTAATATTCGATTTATGCATGTCGCTCCATGAGTCTCAGTGTCTAATATTCGAATTATGCACCTAAGAAAACGTCATTACAAGTGTGCTCAAATGATTTGAACCAAAATGTCGATGTCGCCCAATGAGTCTCAGTGTCTAATATTCGATTTATGCACCTAAGAAAACGTCATTACAAGTGTGCACAAGTGATTTGAACCAAAATGTCGATGTCGCCCAATGAGTCTCAGTGTCTAATATTCGGTTTATGCACCTAAGAAAACGTCATTACAAGTGTGCACAAGTGATTTGAACCAAAATGTCGATGTCGCCTAATGAGTCTCAGTGTCTAATATTCGGTTTATGCACCTAAGAAAACGTCATTTCAAGTGTGCACAAGTGATTTGAACCAAAATGTCGATGTCGCCCAATGAGTCTCAGTGTCTAATATTCGATTTATGCACCTAAGAAAACGTCATTACAAGTGAGCTCAAGTTATTTGAACCAAAATGTCGATGTTGCCCAATGAGTCTCAGTGTCTAATATTCGATTTATGCACCTAAGAAAACGTCATTACAAGTGTGCACAAATGATTTGAACCAAAATGTCGATGTCGCCCAATGAGTCTCAGTGTCTAATATTCGATTTATGCACCTAAGAAAACGTCATTACAAGTGTGCACAAGTGATTTGAACCAAAATGTCGATGTCGCCCAATGAGTCTCAGTGTCTAATATTCGATTTATGCACCTAAGAAAACGTCATTACAAGTGTGCACAAGTGATTTGAACCAAAATGTCGATGTCGCCCAATGAGTCTCAGTGTCTAATATTCGGTTTATGCACCTAAGAAAACGTCATTACAAGTGTGCACAAGTGATTTGAACCAAAATGTCGATGTCGCCTAATGAGTCTCAGTGTCTAATATTCGATTTATGCACCTAAGAAAACGTCATTACAAGTGTGCACAAATGATTTGAACCAAAATGTCGATGTCGCCCAATGAGTCTCAGTGTCTAATATTCGATTTATGCACCCAAAAAAACGTCATTACAAGTGTGCACAAGTGATTTGAACCAAAATGTCGATGTCGCCCAATGAGTCTCAGTGTCTAATATTCGGTTTATGCACCTAAGAAAACGTCATTACAAGTGTGCACAAGTGATTTGAACCAAAATGTCGATGTCGCCTAATGAGTCTCAGTGTCTAATATTCGGCTTATGCACCTAAGAAAACGTCATTTCAAGTGTGCACAAGTGATTTGAACCAAAATGTCGATGTCGCCCAATGAGTCTCAGTGTCTAATATTCGATTTATGCACCTAAGAAAACGTCATTACAAGTGTGCTCAAGTTATTTGAACCAAAATGTCGATGTCGCCTAATGAGTCTCAGTGTCTAATATTCGATTTATGCACCTAAGAAAACGTCATTACAAGTGTGCACAAGTGATTTGAACCAAAATGTCGATGTCGCCTAATTAGTCTCAGTGTCTAATATTCGGTTTATGCACCTAAGAAAACGTCATTACAAGTGTGCACAAGTGATTTGAACCAAAATGTCGATGTCGCCTAATGAGTTTCAGTGGCTAATATTCGGTTTATGCACCTAAGAAAACGTCATTACAAGTGTGCACAAATGATTTGAACCAAAATGTCGATGTCGCCTAATGAGTCTCAGTGTCTAATATTCGATTTATGCACCTAAGAAAACGTCATTACAAGTGTGCACAAGTGATTTGAACCAAAATGTCGATGTCGCCTAATGAGTCTCAGTGTCTAATATTCGGTTTATGCACCTAAGAAAACGTCATTACAAGTGTGCACAAGTGATTTGAACCAAAATGTCGATGTCGCCTAATGAGTCTCAGTGTCTAATATTCGGTTTATGCACCTAAGAAAACGTCATTACAAGTGTGCACAAGTGATTTGAACCAAAATGTCGATGTCGCCTAATGAGTCTCAGTGTCTAATATTCGGTTTATGCACCTAAGAAAACGTCATTACAAGTGTGCACAAATGATTTGAACCAAAATGTCGATGTCGCCTAATGAGTCTCAGTGTCTAATATTCGATTTATGCACCTAAGAAAACGTCATTACAAGTGTGCACAAGTGATTTGAACCAAAATGTCGATGTTGCCTAATGAGTCTCAGTGTCTAATATTCGATTTATGCACCTAAGAAAACGTCATTACAAGTGTGCACAATTGATTTGAACCAAAATGTCGATGTCGCCTAATGAGTCTCAGTGTCTAATATTCGGTTTATGCACCTAAGAAAACGTCATTACAAGTGTGCACAAGTGATTGAAACCAAAATGTCGATGTCGCCCAATGAGTCTCAGTGTCTAATATTCGATTTATGCACCTAAGAAAACGTCATTACAAGTGTGCACAAATGATTTGAACCAAAATGTCGATGTCGCCCAATGAGTTTCAGTGTCTAAGATTCGATTTATGCATGTCGCTCAATGAGTCTCAGTGTCTAATATTCGAATTATGCACCTAAGAAAACGTCATTACAAGTGTGCACAAATGATTTGAACCAAAATGTCGATGTCGCCCAATGAGTCTCAGTGTCTAATATTCGATTTATGCATGTCGCTCCATGAGTCTCAGTGTCTAATATTCGAATTATGCACTTAAGAAAACGTCATTACAAGTGTGCACAAATGATTTGAACCAAAATGTCGATGTCGCCCAATGAGTCTCAGTGTCTAATATTCGATTTATGCACCTAAGAAAACGTCATTACAAGTGTGCACAAATGATTTGAACCAAAATGTCGATGTCGCCCAATGAGTTTCAGTGTCTAAGATTCGATTTATGCATGTCGCTCAATGAGTCTCAGTGTCTAATATTCGAATTATGCACTTAAGAAAACGTCATTACAAGTGTGCACAAATGATTTGAACCAAAATGTCGATGTCGCCCAATGAGTCTCAGTGTCTAATATTCGATTTATGCACCTAAGAAAACGTCATTACAAGTGTGCACAAGTCATTTGAACCAAAATGTCGATGTCGCCCAATGAGTCTCAGTGTCTAATATTCGGTTTATGCACCTAAGAAAACGTCATTACAAGTGTGCACAAGTGATTTGAACCAAAATGTCGATGTCGCCTAATGAGTCTCAGTGTCTTATATTCGGTTTATGCACCTAAGAAAACGTCATTTCAAGTGTGCACAAGTGATTTGAACCAAAATGTCGATGTCGCCCAATGAGTCTCAGTGTCTAATATTCGATTTATGCACCTAAGAAAACGTCATTACAAGTGTGCTCAAGTTATTTGAACCAAAATGTCGATGTTGCCCAATGAGTCTCAGTGTCTAATATTCGATTTATGCACCTAAGAAAACGTCATTACAAGTGTGCACAAATGATTTGAACCAAAATGTCGATGTCGCCCAATGAGTCTCAGTGTCTAATATTCGATTTATGCACCTAAGAAAACGTCATTACAAGTGTGCACAAGTGATTTGAACCAAAATGTCGATGTCGCCCAATGAGTCTCAGTGTCTAATATTCGATTTATGCACCTAAGAAAACGTCATTACAAGTGTGCACAAGTGATTTGAACCAAAATGTCGATGTCGCCCAATGAGTCTCAGTGTCTAATATTCGATTTATGCACCTAAGAACACGTCATTACAAGTGTGCACAAATGATTTGAACCAAAATGTCGATGTCGCCCAATGAGTCTCAGTGTCTAATATTCGATTTATGCACCCAAAAAAACGTCATTACAAGTGTGCACAAGTGATTTGAACCAAAATGTCGATGTCGCCCAATGAGTCTCAGTGTCTAATATTCGGTTTATGCACCTAAGAAAACGTCATTACAAGTGTGCACAAGTGATTTGAACCAAAATGTCGATGTCGCCTAATGAGTCTCAGTGTCTAATATTCGGCTTATGCACCTAAGAAAACGTCATTTCAAGTGTGCACAAGTGATTTGAACCAAAATGTCGATGTCGCCCAATGAGTCTCAGTGTCTAATATTCGATTTATGCACCTAAGAAAACGTCATTACAAGTGTGCTCAAGTTATTTGAACCAAAATGTCGATGTCGCCTAATTAGTCTCAGTGTCTAATATTCGATTTATGCACCTAAGAAAACGTCATTACAAGTGTGCACAAGTGATTTGAACCAAAATGTCGATGTCGCCTAATTAGTCTCAGTGTCTAATATTCGGTTTATGCACCTAAGAAAACGTCATTACAAGTGTGCACAAGTGATTTGAACCAAAATGTCGATGTCGCCTAATGAGTTTCAGTGGCTAATATTCGGTTTATGCACCTAAGAAAACGTCATTACAAGTGTGCACAAATGATTTGAACCAAAATGTCGATGTCGCCTAATGAGTCTCAGTGTCTAATATTCGATTTATGCACCTAAGAAAACGTCATTACAAGTGTGCACAAGTGATTTGAACCAAAATGTCGATGTCGCCTAATGAGTCTCAGTGTCTAATATTCGGTTTATGCACCTAAGAAAAACGTCATTACAAGTGTGCACAAGTAATTTGAACCAAAATGTCGATGTCGCCTAATGAGTCTCAGTGTCTAATATTCGGTTTATGCACCTAAGAAAACGTCATTACAAGTGTGCACAAGTGATTTGAACCAAAATGTCGATGTCGCCTAATGAGTCTCAGTGTCTAATATTCGGTTTATGCACCTAAGAAAACGTCATTACAAGTGTGCACAAATGATTTGAACCAAAATGTCGATGTCGCCTAATGAGTCTCAGTGTCTAATATTCGATTTATGCACCTAAGAAAACGTCATTACAAGTGTGCACAAGTGATTTGAACCAAAATGTCGATGTTGCCTAATGAGTCTCAGTGTCTAATATTCGATTTATGCACCTAAGAAAACGTCATTACAAGTGTGCACAATTGATTTGAACCAAAATGTCGATGTCGCCTAATGAGTCTCAGTGTCTAATATTCGGTTTATGCACCTAAGGAAACGTCATTACAAGTGTGCACAAGTGATTTGAACCAAAATGTCGATGTCGCCCAATGAGTCTCAGTGTCTAATATTCGATTTATGCACCTAAGAAAACGTCATTACAAGTGTGCACAAATGATTTGAACCAAAATGTCGATGTCGCCCATGAGTTTCAGTGTCTAAGATTCGATTTATGCATGTCGCTCAATGAGTCTCAGTGTCTAATATTCGAATTATGCACCTAAGAAAACGTCATTACAAGTGTGCACAAATGATTTGAACCAAAATGTCGATGTCGCCCAATGAGTCTCAGTGTCTAATATTCGATTTATGCATGTCGCTCCATGAGTCTCAGTGTCTAATATTCGAATTATGCACTTAAGAAAACGTCATTACAAGTGTGCACAAATGATTTGAACCAAAATGTCGATGTCGCCCAATGAGTCTCAGTGTCTAATATTCGATTTATGCACCTAAGAAAACGTCATTACAAGTGTGCACAAATGATTTGAACCAAAATGTCGATGTCGCCCAATGAGTTTCAGTGTCTAAGATTCGATTTATGCATGTCGCTCAATGAGTCTCAGTGTCTAATATTCGAATTATGCACTTAAGAAAACGTCATTACAAGTGTGCACAAATGATTTGAACCAAAATGTCGATGTCGCCCAATGAGTCTCAGTGTCTAATATTCGATTTATGCACCTAAGAAAAACGTCATTACAAGTGTGCACAAGTGATTTGAACCAAAATGTCGATGTCGCCCAATGAGTCTCAGTGTCTAATATTCGGTTTATGCACCTAAGAAAACATCATTACAAGTGTGCACAAGTGATTTGAACCAAAATGTCGATGTCGCCTAATGAGTCTCAGTGTCTTATATTCGGTTTATGCATCTAAGAAAACGTCATTTCAAGTGTGCACAAGTGATTTGAACCAAAATGTCGATGTCGCCCAATGAGTCTCAGTGTCTAATATTCGATTTATGCACCTAAGAAAACGTCATTACAAGTGTGCTCAAGTTATTTGAACCAAAATGTCGATGTTGCCCAATGAGTCTCAGTGTCTAATATTCGATTTATGCACCTAAGAAAACGTCATTACAAGTGTGCACAAATGATTTGAACCAAAATGTCGATGTCGCCCAATGAGTCTCAGTGTCTAATATTCGATTTATGCACCTAAGAAAACGTCATTACAAGTGTGCACAAGTGATTTGAACCAAAATGTCGATGTCGCCCAATGAGTCTCAGTGTCTAATATTCGATTTATGCACCTAAGAAAACGTCATTACAAGTGTGCACAAGTGATTTGAACCAAAATGTCGATGTCGCCCAATGAGTCTCAGTGTCTAATATTCGATTTATGCACCTAAGAACACGTCATTACAAGTGTGCACAAATGATTTGAACCAAAATGTCGATGTCGCCCAATGAGTTTCAGTGTCTAAGATTCGATTTATGCATGTCGCTCAATGAGTCTCAGTGTCCAATATTCGAATTATGCACCTAAGAAAACGTCATTACAAGTGTGCACAAGTGATTTGAACCAAAATGTCGATGTCGCCCAATGAGTCTCAGTGTCTAATATTCGATTTATGCACCTAAGAAAACGTCATTACAAGTGTGCACAAGTGATTTGAACCAAAATGTCGATGTCGCCTAATGAGTCTCAGTGTCTAATATTCGGTTTATGCACCTAAGAAAACGTCATTACAAGTGTGCACAAGTGATTTGAACCAAAATGTCGATGTCGCCTAATGAGTCTCAGTGTCTAATATTCGGTTTATGTACCTAAGAAAACGTCATTACAAGTGTGCACAAGTGATTTGAACCAAAATGTCGATGTCGCCTAATGAGTCTCAGTGTCTAATATTCGGTTTATGCACCTAAGAAAACGTCATTACAAGTGTGCACAAGTGATTTGAACCAAAATGTAAGTCGCCTAATGAGTCTCAGTATCTAATATTCGGTTTATGCACCTAAGAAAACGTTATTACAAGTGTGCACAAGTGATTTGGACCAAAATGTCGATGTCGCCTAATGAGTCTCAGTGTCTAATATTCGGTTTATGCACCTAAGAAAACGTCATTACAAGTGTGCACAAGTGATTTGAACCAAAATGTCGATGTCGCCTAATGAGTTTCAGTGGCTAATATTCGGTTTATGCACCTAAGAAAACGTCATTACAAGTGTGCACAAATGATTTGAACCAAAATGTCGATGTCGCCTAATGAGTCTCAGTGTCTAATATTCGGTTTATGCACCTAAGAAAACGTCATTACAAGTGTGCACAAATGATTTGAACCAAAATGTCGATGTTGCCTAAGGAGTCTCAGTGTCTAATATTCGGTTTATGCACCTAAGAAAACGTCATTACAAGTGTGCACAAGTGATTTGAACCAAAATGTCGATGTCGCCTAATGAGTCTCAGTGTCTTATATTCGGTTTATGCACCTAAGAAAACGTCATTACAAGTGTGCACAAGTGATTTGAACCAAAATGTCGATGTCGCCTAATGAGTCTCAGTGTCTAATATTCGGTTTATGCACCTAAGAAAACGTCATTACAAGTGTGCACAAGTGATTTGAACCAAAATGTCGATGTCGCCTAATGAGTCTCAGTGTCTAATATTCGATTTATG
>CAKAIZ010000268.1:0-26457 GCA_916610145.1 Eristalis arbustorum | reverse complement strand
ATCTTCCAACCCACACGCGTGGAGATGTTATCGTGCATGTACCCACTGACTCTAAGACTCTGGGATGGAAAAAGTTGGCGGTGATTAGTAGGGCACCATAGCTCATAGCTCATCTTCCATAGCTCATCTTCCAACCCACACGCGTGGAGATGTTATCGTGCATGTAACCTATTGACTCTAAGACTCTGGGATGGAAAAAGTTGGCGTTGAGTAGTAGGGCACCAATAGCTCATAGCACAGCTTCCATAGCTCATCTTCCAACCCACACGCGTGGAGATGTTATCGTGCATGTACCCATTGACTCTGAGACTCTGTGATGGAAAAAGTTGGCGGTGATTAGTAGGGCACCATAGCTCATAGCTCATCTTCCATAGCTCATTTTCCAACCCACACGCGTGGAGATGTTATCGTGCATGTACCCATTGACTCTGAGACTCTGGATGGAAAAAGTTGGCGGTGATTAGAAGGGCAATTTGAAGGTTTCCATAGCTCATCTTCCAACCCACACGCGTGGAGATGTTATCGTGCATGTACCCACTGACTCTAAGACTCTGGGATGGAAAAAGTTGGCGGTGATTAGTAGGGCACCATAGCTCATAGCTCATCTTCCATAGCTCATCTTCCAACCCACACGCGTGGAGATGTTATCGTGCATGTAGCCACTGACTCTAAGACTCTGGGATGGAAAAGTTGGCGGTGATTAGTAGGGCACCATAGCTCATAGCTCATGTCCAACCCACACGCGTGGAGATGTTATCGTGCATATACCCATTGACTCTAAGACTCTGGATGGAAAAAGTTGGCGGTGATTAGTACTGCACCATAGCTCATAGCTCATCTTCCATAGCTCATCTTCCATAGCTCATCTTCCAACCCACACGCGTGGAGATGTTATCGTGCATGTACCCATTGACTCTAAGACTCTGGGATGGAAAAAGTTGGCGGTGATTAGTAGGGCACCATAGCTCATAGCTCATCTTCCATAGCTCATCTTCCAACCCACACGCGTGGAGATGTTATCGTGCATGTACCCATTGACTCTAAGAATCGGGATGGAAAAAGTTGGCCGTGGTCAGTAGGGCAATTTTGAAGGTTTCCATAGCTCATCTTCCAACCCACACGCGGGGAGATGTTATCGTGCATGTACCTATTGACTCTAAGAATCTGGGATGGAAAAAGTTGGCCGTGGTCAGTAGGGCAATTTTGAAGGTTTCCATAGCTCATCTTCCAACCCACACGCGTGGAGATGTTATCGTGCATGTACCCACTGACTCTAAGACTCTGGGATGGAAAAAGTTGGCGGTGATTAGTAGGGCACCATAGCTCATAGCTCATCTTCCATAGCTCATCTTCCAACCCACACGCGTGGAGATGTTATCGTGCATGTACCCATTGACTCTGAGACTCTGGGATGGAAAAAGTTGGCGGTGGTCAGGAGGGCAATTTTGAACGCTTCCATAGCTCATCTTCCAACCCACACAGCGTGGAGATGTTATCGTGCATGTACCCACTGACTCTAAGACTCTGGGATGGAAAAAGTTGGCGGTGATTAGTAGGGCACCATAGCTCATAGCTCATCTTCCATAGCTCATCTTCCATAGCTAATCTTCCAACCCACACGCGTGGAGATGTTATCGTGCATGTACCTATTGACTCTAAGAATCTGGGATGGAAAAAGTTGGCCGTGGTCAGTAGGGCAATTTTGAAGGTTTCCATAGCTCATCTTCCAACCCACACGCGTGGAGATGTTATCGTGCATGTACCCATTGACTCTAAGACTCTGGGATGGAAAAAGTTGGCGGTGATTAGTAGGGGCACCATAGCTCATAGCTCATCTTCCATAGCTCATCTTCCAACCCACACGCGTGGAGATGTTATCGTGCATGTACCCATTGACTCTAAGACTCTGGGATGGAAAAAGTTGGCGGTGATTAGTAGGGCACCATAGCTCATAGCTCATCTTCCATAGCTCATCTTCCATAGCTCATCTCCATAGCTCATCTCCAACCCACACGCGTGGAGATGTTATCGTGCATGTACCTATTGACTCTAAGAATCTGGGATGGAAAAAATTGGCCGTGGTCAGTAGGGCAATTTTGAAGGTTTCCATAGCTCATCTTCCAACCCACACGCGTGGAGATGTTATCGTGCATGTACCTATTGACTCTAAGAATCTGGGATGGAAAAAGTTGGCCGTGGTCAGTAGGGCAATTTTGAAGGTTTCCATAGCTCATCTTCCAACCCACACGCGTGGAGATGCATCGTGCATGTACCATTGACTCTAAGACTCTGGGATGGAAAAAGTTGGCGGTGATTATGATTAGTAGGGCACCATAGCTCATAGCTCATCTTCCATAGCTCATCTTCCAACCCACACGCGTGGAGATGTTATCGTGCATGTAGCCACTGACTCTAAGACTCTGGGATGGAAAAAGTTGGCGGTGATTAGTAGGGCACCATAGCTCATAGCTCATCTTCCATAACTCATCTTCCAACCCACACGGGTGGAGATGTTATCGTGCATGTACCCATTGACTCTGAGACTCTGGGATGGGAAAAGTTGGCCGTGGTCAGTAGGGCAATTTTGAAGGTTTCCATAGCTCTTCTTCCAACCCACACGCGTGGAGATGTTATCGTGCATGTACCCACTGACTCTAAGACTCTGGGATGGAAAAAGTTGGCGGTGATTAGTAGGGCACCATAGCTCATAGCTCATCTTCCATAGCTCATCTTCCATAGCTCATCTTCCAACCCACACGCGTGGAGATGTGCATGCACCAACCCACACGGGTGGTGATGTTATCGTGCATGTACCCATTGACTCTGAGACTCTGGGATGGAAAAAGTTGGCCGTGGTCAGTAGGGCAATTTTGAAGGTTTCCATAGCTCATCTTCCAACCCACACGCGTGGAGATGTTATCGTGCATGTACCCCATTGACTCTGAGACTCTGGATGGAAAAAGTTGGCGGTGATTAGTAGGGCAATTTTGAAGGTTTCCATAGCTCATCTTCCAACCCACACGCGTGGAGATGTTATCGTGCATGTACCATTGACTCTAAGACTCTGGGATGGAAAAGTTGGCGGTGATTAGTAGGGTACCATAGCTCATAGCTCATCTTCCATAGCTCATCTTCCAACCCACACGCGTGGAGATGTTATCGTGCATGTACCCATTGACTCTAAGACTCTGGGATGGAAAAAGTTGGCGGTGATTAGTAGGGCACCATAGCTCATAGCTCATCTTCCATAGCTCATCTTCCAACGCACACGCGTGGAGATGTTATCGTGCATGTACCCATTGACTCTGAGACTCTGGATGGCAAAAGTTGGCGGTGATTAGTAGGGCACCATAGCTCAAAGCTCATCTTCCATAGCTCATTTTCCAACCCACACGCGTGGAGATGTTATCGTGCATGTACTCATTGACTCTGAGACTCTGGGATGGAAAAGTTGGCGGTGATTAGTAGGGCACCATAGCTCATAGCTCATCTTCCATAGCTCATTTTCCAACCCACACGCGTGGAGATGTTTCGTGCATGTACCCATTGACTCTGAGACTCTGGATGGAAAAAGTTGGCGGTGATTAGTAGGGCAATTTTGAAGGTTTCCATAGCTCATCTTCCAACCCACACGCGTGGAGATGTTATCGTGCATGTACCCACTGACTCTAAGACTCTGGGATGGAAAAAGTTGGCGGTGATTAGTAGGGCACCATAGCTCATAGCTCATCTTCCATAGCTCATCTTCCAACCCACACGCGTGGAGATGTTATCGTGCATGTAGCCACTGACTCTAAGACTGTGGGATGGAAAAAGTTGGCCGTGGTCAGTAGGGCAATTTTGAAGGTTTCCATAGCTCATCTTCCAACCCACACGCGTGGAGATATTATCGTGCATGTACCCATTGACTCTGAGACTCTGGGATGGCAAAAGTTGGCGGTGATTAGTAGGGCACCATAGCTCATAGCTCATCTTCCATAGCTCATCTTCCATAGCTCATCTTCCAACCCACACGCGTGGAGATGTTATCGTGCATGTACCCATTGACTCTGAGACTCTGGGATGGAAAAAGTTGGCGGTGATTAGTAGGGCACCATAGCTCATAGCTCATCTTCCAACCCACACGCGTGGAGATGTTATCGTGCATGTACCCATTGACTCTGAGACTCTGGGATGGAAAAAGTTGGCGGTGATTAGTAGGGCACAATAGCTCATAGCTCATCTTCCATAGCTCATCTTCCAACCCACACGCGTGGAGATGTTATCGTGCATGTACCTATTGACTCTAAGACTCTGGGATGGAAAAAGTTGGCGGTGGTCAGCAGGGCAATTTTTAGGTTTCCATAGCTCATCTTCCAACCCACACGGGTGGTGATGTTATCGTGCATGTACCCATTGACTCTGAGACTCTGGGATGGCAAAAGTTGGCGGTGATTAGTAGGGCACCATAGCTCAAAGCTCATCTTCCATAGCTCATTTTCCAACCCACACGGGTGGTGATGTTATCGTGCATGTACCCACTGACTCTAAGACTCTGGGATGGAAAAAGTTGCGGTGATTAGTAGGGCACCATAGCTCATAGCTCATCTTCCATAGCTCATTTTCCAACCCACACGCGTGGAGATGTTATCGTGCATGTACCCATTGACTCTGAGACTCTGGGATGGAAAAAGTTGGCGGTGATTAGTAGGGCACCATAGCTCATAGCTCATCTTCCATAGCTCATTTTCCAACCCACACGCGTGGAGATGTTATCGTGCATGTACCCACTGACTCTAAGACTCTGGATGGAAAAAGTTGGCGGTGATTAGTAGGGCACCATAGCTCATAGCTCATCTTCCATAGCTCATTTTCCAACCCACACGCGTGGAGATGTTATCGTGCATGTACCCATTGACTCTGAGACTCTGGATGGAAAAAGTTGGCGGTGATTAGTAGGGCACCCTAGCTCATAGCTCATCTTCCATAGCTCATTTTCCAACCCACACGCGTGGAGATGTTATCGTGCATGTAGCCACTGACTCTGAGACTCTGGGATGGGAAAAGTTGGCGGTGGTCAGTAGGGCAATTTTGAAGGTTTCCATAGCTCATCTTCCAACCCACACGCGTGGAGATGTTATCGTGCATGTACCCACTGACTCTAAGACTCTGGGATGGAAAAAGTTGGCGGTGATTAGTAGGGCAATTTTGAAGGTTTCCATAGCTCATCTTCCAACCCACACGCGTGGAGATGTTATCGTGCATGTAGCCACTGACTCTGAGACTCTGGGATGGAAAAAGTTGGCGGTGGTCAGTAGGGCAATTTTGAAGGTTTTCATCTTCCAACCCACACGCGTGGAGATGTTATCGTGCATGTACCCACTGACTCTAAGACTCTGGGATGGAAAAAGTTGGCGGTGATTAGTAGGGCACCATAGCTCATAGCTCATCTTCCATAGCTCATCTTCCAACCCACACGCGTGGATATGTTATCGTGCATGTACCCATTGACTCTAAGACTCTGGGATGGAAAAAGTTGGCGGTGATTAGTAGGGCACCATAGCTCATAGCTCATCTTCCATAGCTCATCTTCCAACCCACACGCGTGGAGATGTTATCGTGCATGTACCTATTGACTCTAAGACTCTGGGATGGAAAAAGTTGGCCGTGGTCAGTAGGGCAATTTTGAAGGTTTCCATAGCTCATCTTCCAACCCACACGCGTGGAGATGTTATCGTGCATGTACCTATTGACTCTAAGAATCTGGGATGGAAAAAGTTGGCCGTGGTCAGTAGGGCAATTTTGAAGGTTTCCATAGCTCATCTTCCAACCCACACGCGTGGAGATGTTATCGTGCATGTACCTATTGACTCTAAGAATCTGGGATGGAAAAAGTTGGCCGTGGTCAGTAGGGCAATTTTGAAGGTTTCCATAGCTCATCTTCCAACCCACACGCACGCGTGGAGATGTTATCGTGCATGTACCCATTGACTCTAAGACTCTGGGATGGAAAAAGTTGGCGGTGATTAGTAGGGCACCATAGCTCATAGCTCATCTTCCATAGCTCATCTTCCAACCCACACGCGTGGAGATGTTATCGTGCATGTACCCATTGACTCTGAGACTCTGGGATGGAAAAAGTTGGCGGTGGTCAGTAGGGCAATTTTGAACGCTTCCATAGCTCATCTTCCAACCCACACGCGTGGAGATGTTATCGTGCATGTACCCACTGACTCTAAGACTCTGGGATGGAAAAAGTTGGCGGTGATTAGTAGGGCACCATAGCTCATAGCTCATCTTCCATAGCTCATCTTCCAACCCACACGCGTGGAGATGTTATCGTGCATGTACCTATTGACTCTAAGACTCTGGGATGGAAAAAGTTGGCGTTGAGTAGTAGGGCACCATAGCTCATAGCTCATCTTCCATAGCTCATCTTCCAACCCACACGCGTGGAGATGTTATCGTGCATGTACCCATTGACTCTGAGACTCTGGGATGGAAAAAGTTGGCGGTGATTAGTAGGGCAATTTTGAAGGTTTCCGTAGCTCATCTTCCAACCCACACGCGTGGAGATGTTATCGTGCATGTACCCATTGACTCTAAGACTCTGGGATGGAAAAAGTTGGCGGTGATTAGTAGGGCACCATAGCTCATAGCTCATCTTCCATAGCTCATCTTCCAACCCACACGCGTGGAGATGTTATCGTGCATGTACCTATTGACTCTAAGACTCTCGGATGGAAAAAGTTGGCGTTGATGTGGTGCCCTTCTACACCATAGTTGATGTGGTGCCCTTCTACACCATGAGCTATGGTGCCCTTCTACACCATAGCTCATAGCTCATCTTCCATAGCTCATCTTCCAACCCACACGCGTGGAGATGTTATCGTGCATGTACCCATTGACTCTGAGACTCTGGGATGGAAAAAGTTGGCGGTGGTCAGTAGGGCAATTTTGAACGCTTCCATAGCTCATCTTCCAATCCACACGGGTGGTGATGTTATCGTGCATGTACCCATTGACTTTGAGACTCTGGGATGGAAAAAGTTGGCGGTGATTAGTAGGGCAATTTTGAAGGTTTCCATAGCTCATCTTCCAACCCACACGCGTGGAGATGTTATCGTGCATGTACCCACTGACTCTAAGACTCTGGGATGGAAAAAGTTGGCGGTGATTAGTAGGGCACCATAGCTCATAGCTCATCTTCCATAGCTCATCTTCCAACCCACACGCGTGGAGATGTTATCGTGCATGTAGCCACTGACTCTAAGACTCTGGGATGGAAAAAGTTGGCGGTGATTAGTAGGGCACCATAGCTCATAGCTCATCTTCCAACCCACACGCGTGGAGATGTTATCGTGCATGTACCCATTGACTCTAAGACTCTGGGATGGAAAAAGTTGGCGGTGATTAGTAGGGTACCATAGCTCATAGCTCATCTTCCATAGCTCATTTTCCAACCCACACGCGTGGAGATGTTATCGTGCATGTACGCATTGACTCTGAGACTCTGGGATGGAAAAAGTTGGCGGTGATTAGTAGGGCAATTTTGAAGGTTTCCATAGGTTTCCATCTTCCAACCCACACGCGTGGAGATGTTATCGTGCATGTACCCATTGACTCTAAGACTCTGGGATGGAAAAAGTTGGCGGTGATTAGTAGGGCAATTTTGAAGGTTTCCATAGCTCATCTTCCAACCCACACGCGTGGAGATGTTATCGTGCATGTACCTATTGACTCTAAGACTCTCGGATGGAAAAAGTTGGCCGTGGTCAGTAGGGCAATTTTGAAGGTTTCCATAGCTCATCTTCCAACCCACACGCGTGGAGATGTTATCGTGCATGTACCTATTGACTCTAAGAATCTGGGATGGAAAAAGTTGGCCGTGGTCAGTAGGGCAATTTTGAAGGTTTCCATAGCTCATCTTCCAACCCACACGCTTGGAGATGTTATCGTGCATGTACCTATTGACTCTAAGACTCTGGGATGGAAAAAGTTGGCGGTGGTCAGCAGGGCAATTTTTAAGGTTTCCATAGCTCATCTTCCAACCCACACGCGTGGAGATGTTATCGTGCATGTACCCATTGACTCTGAGACTCTGGGATGGAAAAAGTTGGCGGTGATTAGTAGGGTACCATAGCTCATAGCTCATCTTCCATAGCTCATTTTCCAACCCACACGCGTGGAGATGTTATCGTGCATGTACCTATTGACTCTAAGACTCTGGGATGGAAAAAGTTGGCGGTGATTAGTAGGGCACCATAGCTCATAGCTGATCTTCCATAGCTCATCTTCCAACCCACACGCGTGGAGATGTTATCGTGCATGTACCTATTGACTCTAAGACTCTCGGATGGAAAAAGTTGGCCGTGGTCAGTAGGGCAATTTTGAAGGTTTCCATAGCTCATCTTCCAACCCACACGCGTGGAGATGTTATCGTGCATGTACCCATTGACTCTAAGACTCTGGGATGGAAAAAAATGGCGGTGATTAGTAGGGCACCATAGCTCATAGCTCATCTTCCATAACTCATCTTCCAACCCACACGCGTGGAGATATTATCGTGCATGTACCCATTGACTCTAAGACTCTGGGATGGAAAAAGTTGGCGGTGATTAGTAGGGCACCATAGCTCATAGCTCATCTTCCAACCCACACGCGTGGAGATGTTATCGTGCATGTACCCATTGACTCTAAGACTCTGGGATGGAAAAAGTTGGCGGTGATTAGTAGGGCAATTTTGAAGGTTTCCATAGCTCATCTTCCAACCCACACGCGTGGAGATGTTATCGTGCATGTACCCATTGACTCTAAGACTCTGGGATGGAAAAAGTTGGCGGTGATTAGTAGGGCACCATAGCTCATAGCTCATCTTCCATAGCTCATCTTCCATAGCTCACCTTCCAACCCACACGCGTGGAGATGTTATCGTGCATGTACCCATTGACTCTGAGACTCTGGGATGGAAAAAGTTGGCGGTGATTAGTAGGGTACCATAGCTCATAGCTCATCTTCCATAGCTCATCTTCCAACCCACACGCGTGGAGATGTTATCGTGCATGTACCCATTGACTCTAAGACTCTGGGATGGAAAAAGTTGGCGGTGATTAGTAGGGCACCATAGCTCATAGCTCATCTTCCATAGCTCATCTTCCAACCCACACGCGTGGAGATGTTATCGTGCATGTACCCACTGACTCTAAGACTCTGGGATGGAAAAAGTTGGCGGTGATTAGTAGGGCAATTTTGAAGGTTTCCATAGCTCATCTTCCAACCCACACGCGTGGAGATGTTATCGTGCATGTACCCATTGACTCTAAGACTCTGGGATGGAAAAAGTTGGCGGTGATTAGTAGGGCACCATAGCTCATAGCTCATCTTCCATAGCTCATCTTCCAACCCACACGCGTGGAGATGTTATCGTGCATGTACCCACTGACTCTAAGACTCTGGGATGGAAAAAGTTGGCGGTGATTAGTAGGGCAATTTTGAAGGTTTCCATAGCTCATCTTCCAACCCAAACGCGTGGAGATGTTATCGTGCATGTACCCATTGACTCTAAGACTCTGGGATGGAAAAAGTTGGCGGTGATTAGTAGGGCACCATAGCTCATAGCTCATCTTCCATAGCTCATCTTCCAACCCACACGCGTGGAGATGTTATCGTGCATGTACCCATTGACTCTGAGACTCTGGGATGGAAAAAGTTGGCGGTGATTAGTAGGGCAATTTTGAAGGTTTCCATAGCTCATCTTCCAACCCACACGCGTGGAGATGTTATCGTGCATGTACCTATTGACTCTAAGACTCTCGGATGGAAAAAGTTGGCGTTGAGTAGTAGGGCACCATAGCTCATAGCTCATCTTCCATAGCTCATCTTCCAACCCACACGCGTGGAGATGTTATCGTGCATGTACCCACTGACTCTAAGACTCTGGGATGGAAAAAGTTGGCGGTGATTAGTAGGGCACCATAGCTCATAGCTCATCTTCCATAGCTCATCTTCCAACCCACACGCGTGGAGATGTTATCGTGCATGTACCCATTGACTCTGAGACTCTGGGATGGAAAAAGTCGGCGGTGATTAGTAGGGCAATTTTGAAGGTTTCCATAGCTCATCTTCCAACCCACACGCGTGGAGATGTTATCGTGCATGTACCCATTGACTCCAAGACTCTGGGATGGAAAAAGTTGGCGGTGATTAGTAGGGCACCATAGCTCATAGCTCATCTTCCATAGCTCATCTTCCATAGCTCATCTTCCAACCCACACGCGTGGAGATGTTATCGTGCATGTACCTATTGACTCTAAGACTCTCGGATGGAAAAAGTTGGCCGTGGTCAGTAGGGCAATTTTGAAGGTTTCCATAGCTCATCTTCCAACCAACACGCGTGGAGATGTTATCGTGCATGTACCCATTGACTCTAAGACTCTGGGATGGAAAAAGTTGGCGGTGATTAGTAGGGCACCATAGCTCATAGCTCATCTTCCATAGCTCATCTTCCAACCCACACGCGTGGAGATGTTATCGTGCATGTACCCACTGACTCTAAGACTCTGGGATGGAAAAAGTTGGCGGTGATTAGTAGGGCAATTTTGAAGGTTTCCATAGCTCATCTTCCAACCCACACGCGTGGAGATATTATCGTGCATGTTCCCATTGACTCTGAGACTCTGGGATGGAAAAAGTTGGCGGCGATTAGTAGGGCAATTTTGAAGGTTTCCATAGCTCATCTTCCAACCCACACGCGTGGAGATGTTATCGTGCATGTACCCATTGAATCTGAGACTCTGGGATGGAAAAAGTTGGCGGTGATTAGTAGGGTACCATAGCTCATAGCTCATCTTCCATAGCTCATTTTCCAACCCACACGCGTGGAGATGTTATCGTGCATGTACCCATTGACTCTGAGACTCTGGGATGGAAAAAGTTGGCGGTGATTAGTAGGGTACCATAGCTCATAGCTCATCTTCCATAGCTCATTTTCCAACCCACACGCGTGGAGATGTTATCGTGCATGTACCTATTGACTCTAAGACTCTGGGATGGAAAAAGTTGGCGGTGATTAGTAGGGCACCATAGCTCATAGCTGATCTTCCATAGCTCATCTTCCAACCCACACGCGTGGAGATGTTATCGTGCATGTACCTATTGACTCTAAGACTCTCGGATGGAAAAAGTTGGCCGTGGTCAGTAGGGCAATTTTGAAGGTTTCCATAGCTCAACTTCCAGCCCACACGCGTGGAGATGTTATCGTGCATGTACCCATTGACTCTAAGACTCTGGGATGGAAAAAGTTGGCGGTGATTAGTAGGGCACCATAGCTCATAGCTCATCTTCCATAGCTCATCTTCCAACCCACACGCGTGGAGATGTTATCGTGCATGTACCCATTGACTCTGAGACTCTGGGATGGCAAAAGTTGGCGGTGATTAGTAGGGCACCATAGCTCATAGCTCATCTTCCATAGCTCATCTTCCAACCCACACGCGTGGAGATGTTATCGTGCATGCACCCACTGACTCTAAGACTCTGGGATGGAAAAAGTTGGCGGTGATTAGTAGGGCACCATAGCTCATAGCTGATCTTCCATAGCTCATCTTCCAACCCACACGCGTGGAGATGTTATCGTGCATGTACCCACTGACTCTAAGACTCTGGGATGGAAAAAGTTGGCGGTGATTAGTAGGGCACCATAGCTCATAGCTGATCTTCCATAGCTCATCTTCCAACCCACACGCGTGGAGATGTTATCGTGCATGTACCCATTGACTCTAAGACTCTGGGATGGAAAAAGTTGGCGGTGATTAGTAGGGCACCATAGCTCATAGCTCATCTTCCATAGCTCATCTTCCAACCCACACGCGTGGAGATGTTATCGTGCATGTACCCACTGACTCTAAGACTCTGGGATGGAAAAAGTTGGCGGTGATTAGTAGGGCACCATAGCTCATAGCTCATCTTCCATAGCTCATCTTCCAACCCACACGCGTGGAGATGTTATCGTGCATGTACCCATTGACTCTAAGACTCTGGGATGGAAAAAGTTGGCGGTGATTAGTAGGGTACCATAGCTCATAGCTCATCTTGCATAGCTCATCTTCCAATCCACACGCGTGGAGATGTTATCGTGCATGTACCTATTGACTCTAAGACTCTGGGATGGAAAAAGTTGGCGGTGATTAGTAGGGCACCATAGCTCATAGCTCATCTTCCATAGCTCATCTTCCAACCCACACGCGTGGAGATGTTATCGTGCATGTACCCATTGACTCTGAGACTCTGGGATGGAAAAAGTTGGCGGTGCTCATCTTCCATAGCTCATCTTCCATAGCTCATCTTCCAACCCACACGCGTGGAGATGTTATCGTGCATGTACCTATTGACTCTAAGACTCTCGGATGGAAAAAGTTGGCCGTGGTCAGTAGGGCAATTTTGAAGGTTTCCATAGCTCATCTTCCAACCAACACGCGTGGAGATGTTATCGTGCATGTACCCATTGACTCTAAGACTCTGGGATGGAAAAAGTTGGCGGTGATTAGTAGGGCACCATAGCTCATAGCTCATCTTCCATAGCTCATCTTCCAACCCACACGCGTGGAGATGTTATCGTGCATGTACCCACTGACTCTAAGACTCTGGGATGGAAAAAGTTGGCGGTGATTAGTAGGGCAATTTTGAAGGTTTCCATAGCTCATCTTCCAACCCACACGCGTGGAGATATTATCGTGCATGTTCCCATTGACTCTGAGACTCTGGGATGGAAAAAGTTGGCGGCGATTAGTAGGGCAATTTTGAAGGTTTCCATAGCTCATCTTCCAACCCACACGCGTGGAGATGTTATCGTGCATGTACCCATTGAATCTGAGACTCTGGGATGGAAAAAGTTGGCGGTGATTAGTAGGGTACCATAGCTCATAGCTCATCTTCCATAGCTCATTTTCCAACCCACACGCGTGGAGATGTTATCGTGCATGTACCCATTGACTCTGAGACTCTGGGATGGAAAAAGTTGGCGGTGATTAGTAGGGTACCATAGCTCATAGCTCATCTTCCATAGCTCATTTTCCAACCCACACGCGTGGAGATGTTATCGTGCATGTACCTATTGACTCTAAGACTCTGGGATGGAAAAAGTTGGCGGTGATTAGTAGGGCACCATAGCTCATAGCTGATCTTCCATAGCTCATCTTCCAACCCACACGCGTGGAGATGTTATCGTGCATGTACCTATTGACTCTAAGACTCTCGGATGGAAAAAGTTGGCCGTGGTCAGTAGGGCAATTTTGAAGGTTTCCATAGCTCAACTTCCAGCCCACACGCGTGGAGATGTTATCGTGCATGTACCCATTGACTCTAAGACTCTGGGATGGAAAAAGTTGGCGGTGATAAGTAGGGCACCATAGCTCATAGCTCATCTTCCATAGCTCATCTTCCAACCCACACGCGTGGAGATGTTATCGTGCATGTACCCATTGACTCTGAGACTCTGGGATGGCAAAAGTTGGCGGTGATTAGTAGGGCACCATAGCTCATAGCTCATCTTCCATAGCTCATCTTCCAACCCACACGCGTGGAGATGTTATCGTGCATGTACCCACTGACTCTAAGACTCTGGGATGGAAAAAGTTGGCGGTGATTAGTAGGGCACCATAGCTCATAGCTGATCTTCCATAGCTCATCTTCCAACCCACACGCGTGGAGATGTTATCGTGCATGTACCCATTGACTCTAAGACTCTGGGATGGAAAAAGTTGGCGGTGATTAGTAGGGCACCATAGCTCATAGCTCATCTTCCATAGCTCATCTTCCAACCCACACGCGTGGAGATGTTATCGTGCATGTACCCACTGACTCTAAGACTCTGGGATGGAAAAAGTTGGCGGTGATTAGTAGGGCACCATAGCTCATAGCTCATCTTCCATAGCTCATCTTCCAACCCACACGCGTGGAGATGTTATCGTGCATGTACCCATTGACTCTAAGACTCTGGGATGGAAAAAGTTGGCGGTGATTAGTAGGGTACCATAGCTCATAGCTCATCTTGCATAGCTCATCTTCCAATCCACACGCGTGGAGATGTTATCGTGCATGTACCTATTGACTCTAAGACTCTGGGATGGAAAAAGTTGGCGGTGATTAGTAGGGCACCATAGCTCATAGCTCATCTTCCATAGCTCATCTTCCAACCCACACGCGTGGAGATGTTATCGTGCATGTACCCATTGACTCTGAGACTCTGGGATGGAAAAAGTTGGCGGTGATTAGTAGGGCACCATAGCTCATAGCTCATCTTCCATAGCTCATCTTCCAACCCACACGCGTGGAGATGTTATCGTGCATGTACCCATTGACTCTAGGACTCTGGGATGGAAAAAGTTGGCGGTGATTAGTAGGGCACCATAGCTCATAGCTCATCTTCCATAGCTCATCTTCCAACCCACACGCGTGGAGATGTTATCGTGCATGTACCCATTGACTCTGAGACTCTGGGATGGAAAAAGTTGGCGGTGGTCAGTAGGGCAATTTTTAAGGTTTCCATAGCTAATTTTCCAACCCCCACGTGTGGAGATATTATCGTGCATGTACCCATTGACTCTAAGACTCTGGGATGGAAAAAGTTGGCGGTGGTCAGCAGGGCAATTTTTAAGGTTTCCATAGCTCATCTTCCAACCCACACGCGTGGAGATGTTATCGTGCATGTACCCATTGACTCTGAGACTCTGGGATGGAAAAAGTTGGCGGTGATTAGTAGGGTACCATAGCTCATAGCTCATCTTCCATAGCTCATTTTCCAACCCACACGCGTGGAGATGTTATCGTGCATGTAGCCACTGACTCTGAGACTCTGGGATGGAAAAAGTTGGCGGTGATTAGTAGGGCACCATAGCTCATAGCTCATCTTCCATAGCTCATCTTCCAACCCACACGCGTGGAGATGTTATCGTGCATGTACCCACTGACTCTAAGACTCTGGGATGGAAAAAGTTGGCGGTGATTAGTAGGGCACCATAGCTCATAGCTGATCTTCCATAGCTCATCTTCCAACCCACACGCGTGGAGATGTTATCGTGCATGTACCTATTGACTCTAAGACTCTCGGATGGAAAAAGTTGGCCGTGGTCAGTAGGGCAATTTTGAAGGTTTCCATAGCTCATCTTCCAACCCAGACGCGTGGAGATGTTATCGTGCATGTACCCATTGACTCTAAGACTCTGGGATGGAAAAAGTTGGCGGTGATTAGTAGGGCACCATAGCTCATAGCTCATCTTCCATAGCTCATCTTCCAACCCACACGCGTGGAGATGTTATCGTGCATGTACCCATTGACTCTAAGACTCTGGGATGGAAAAAGTTGGCGGTGGTCAGCAGGGCAATTTTTAAGGTTTCCATAGCTCATCTTCCAACCCACACGCGTGGAGATGTTATCGTGCATGTACCCATTGACTCTGAGACTCTGGGATGGAAAAAGTTGGCGGTGATTAGTAGGGTACCATAGCTCATAGCTCATTTTCCATAGCTCATTTTCCATAGCTCATTTTCCATAGCTCATTTTCCAACCCACACGCGTGGAGATGTTATCGTGCATGTACCTATTGACTCTAAGACTCTGGGATGGAAAAAGTTGGCGGTGATTAGTAGGGCACCATAGCTCATAGCTGATCTTCCATAGCTCATCTTCCAACCCACACGCGTGGAGATGTTATCGTGCATGTACCTATTGACTCTAAGACTCTCGGATGGAAAAAGTTGGCCGTGGTCAGTAGGGCAATTTTGAAGGTTTCCATAGCTCATCTTCCAACCCACACGCGTGAAGATGTTATCGTGCATGTACCCATTGACTCTAAGACTCTGGGATGTAAAAAGTTGGCGGTGATTAGTAGGGCACCATAGCTCATAGCTCATCTTCCATAGCTCATCTTCCATAGCTCATCTTCCAACCCACACGCGTGGAGATGTTATCGTGCATGTACCTATTGACTCTGAGACTCTGGGATGGAAAAAGTTGGCGGTGGTCAGCAGGGCAATTTTTAAGGTTTCCATAGCTCATCTTCCAACCCACACGGGTGGTGATGTTATCGTGCATGTACCCATTGACTCTGAGACTCTGGGATGGCAAAAGTTGGCGGTGATTAGTAGGGCTCCATAGCTCATAGCTCATCTTCCATAGCTCATCTTCCAACCCACACGCGTGGAGATGTTATCGTGCATGTACCCACTGACTCTAAGACTCTGGGATGGAAAAAGTTGGCGGTGATTAGTAGGGCACCATAGCTCATAGCTCATCTTCCATAGCTCATCTTCCAACCCACACGCGTGGAGATGTTATCGTGCATGTACCCACTGACTCTAAGACTCTGGGATGGAAAAAGTTGGCGGTGATTAGTAGGGCACCATAGCTCATAGCTGATCTTCCATAGCTCATCTTCCAACCCACACGCGTGGAGATGTTATCGTGCATGTACCCATTGACTCTAAGACTCTGGGATGGAAAAAGTTGGCGGTGATTAGTAGGGCACCATAGCTCATAGCTCATCTTCCATAGCTCATCTTCCAACCCACACGCGTGGAGATGTTATCGTGCATGTACCCACTGACTCTAAGACTCTGGGATGGAAAAAGTTGGCGGTGGTCAGCAGGGCAATCTTTAAGGTTTCCATAGCTCATCTTCCAACCCACACGGGTGGTGATGTTATCGTGCATGTACCCATTGACTCTAAGACTCTGGGATGGAAAAAGTTGGCGGTGATTAGTAGGGCACCATAGCTCATAGCTCATCTTCCATAGCTCATCTTCCAACCCACACGCGTGGAGATGTTATCGTGCATGTACCCACTGACTCTAAGACTCTGGGATGGAAAAAGTTGGCGGTGATTAGTAGGGCACCATAGCTCATAGCTCATCCTCCATAGCTCATCTTCCAACCCACACGCGTGGAGATGTTATCGTGCATGTACCCATTGACTCTGAGACTCTGGGATGGAAAAAGTTGGCGGTGGTCAGTAGGGCAATTTTTAAGGTTTCCATAGCTAATTTTCCAACCCCCACGTGTGGAGATATTATCGTGCATGTACCCATTGACTCTAAGACTCTGGGATGGAAAAAGTTGGCGGTGGTCAGCAGGGCAATTTTTAAGGTTTCCATAGCTCATCTTCCAACCCACACGCGTGGAGATGTTATCGTGCATGTACCCATTGACTCTGAGACTCTGGGATGGAAAAAGTTGGCGGTGATTAGTAGGGCACCATAGCTCATAGCTCATCTTCCATAGCTCATCTTCCAACCCACACGCGTGGAGATGTTATCGTGCATGTACCTATTGACTCTAAGACTCTGGGATGGAAAAAGTTGGCGGTGGTCAGCAGGGCAATTTTTAAGGTTTCCATAGCTCATCTTCCAACCCACACGCGTGGAGATCTTATCGTGCATGTACCCATTGACTCTGAGACTCTGGGATGGCAAAAGTTGGCGGTGATTAGTAGGGCACCATAGCTCAAAGCTCATCTTCCATAGCTCATTTTCCAACCCACACGCGTGGAGATGTTATCGTGCATGTACCCATTGACTCTGAGACTCTGGGATGGAAAAAGTTGGCGGTGATTAGTAGGGCAATTTTGAAGGTTTCCATAGCTCATCTTCCAACCCACACGCGTGGAGATGTTATCGTGCATGTACCCATTGACTCTAAGACTCTGGGATGGAAAAAGTTGGCGGTGATTAGTAGGGCACCATAGCTCATAGCTCATCTTCCAACCCACACGCGTGGAGATGTTATCGTGCATGTACCCATTGACTCTGAGACTCTGGGATGGAAAAGGTTGGCGGTGATTAGTAGGGCAATTTTGAAGGTTTCCATAGCTCATCTTCCAACCCACACGCGTGGAGATGTTATCGTGCATGTACCCATTGACTCTAAGACTCTGGGATGGAAAAAGTTGGCGGTGATTAGTAGGGCAATTTTGAAGGTTTCCATAGCTCATCTTCCAACCCACACGCGTGGAGATGTTATCGTGCATGTACCCATTGACTCTAAGACTCTGGGATGGAAAAAGTTGGCGGTGATTAGTAGGGCACCATAGCTCATAGCTCATCTTCCATAGCTCATCTTCCAACCCACACGGGTGGTGATGTTATCGTGCATGTACCCATTGACTCTGAGACTCTGGGATGGCAAAAGTTGGCGGTGATTAGTAGGGCACCATAGCTCATAGCTCATCTTCCATAGCTCATCTTCCAACCCACACGCGTGGAGATGTTATCGTGCATGTACCCACTGACTCTAAGACTCTGGGATGGAAAAAGTTGGCGGTGATTAGTAGGGCACCATAGCTCATAGCTCATCTTCCATAGCTCATCTTCCAACCCACACGCGTGGAGATGTTATCGTACATGTACCCATTGACTCTGAGACTCTGGGATGGAAAAAGTTGGCGGTGATTAGTAGGGCAATTTTGAAGGTTTCCATAGCTCATCTTCCAACCCACACGGGTGGTGATGTTATCGTGCATGTACCCACTGACTCTGAGACTCTGGGATGGAAAAAGTTGGCGGTGATTAGTAGGGCACCATAGCTCATAGCTCATCTTCCATAGCTCATCTTCCAACCCACACGTGTGGAGATGTTATCGTGCATGTACCCATTGACTCTAAGACTCTGGGATGGAAAAAGTTGGCGGTGATTAGTAGGGCACCATAGCTCATAGCTCATCTTCCATAGCTCATCTTCCAACCCACACGCGTGGAGATGTTATCGTGCATGTACCCATTGACTCTGAGACTCTGGGATGGAAAAAGTTGGCGGTGATTAGTAGGGCAATTTTGAAGGTTTCCATAGCTCATCTTCCAACCCACACGCGTGGAGATGTTATCGTGCATGTACCCATTGACTCTAAGACTCTGGGATGGAAAAAGTTGGCGGTGATTAGTAGGGCAATTTTGAAGGTTTCCATAGCTCATCTTCCAACCCACACGCGTGGAGATGTTATCGTGCATATACCTATTGACTCTAAGACTCTCGGATGGAAAAAGTTGGCGGTGATTAGTAGGGCACCATAGCTCATAGCTCATCTTCCATAGCTCATCTTCCAACCCACACGCGTGGAGATGTTATCGTGCATGTACCCACTGACTCTAAGACTCTGGGATGGAAAAAGTTGGCGGTGATTAGTAGGGCACCATAGCTCATAGCTCATCTTCCATAACTCATCTTCCAACCCACACGCGTGGAGATGTTATCGTGCATGTACCCATTGACTCTGAGACTCTGGGATGGAAAAAGTTGGCGGTGATTAGTAGGGCACCATAGCTCATAGCTCATCTTCCATAACTCATCTTCCAACCCACACGCGTGGAGATGTTATCGTGCATATACCTATTGACTCTAAGACTCTCGGATGGAAAAAGTTGGCGGTGATTAGTAGGGCACCATAGCTCATAGCTCATCTTCCATAGCTCATCTTCCAACCCACACGCGTGGAGATGTTATCGTGCATGTACCCACTGACTCTAAGACTCTGGGATGGAAAAAGTTGGCGGTGAGTAGTATGGCACCATAGCTCATAGCTCATCTTCCATAGCTCATTTTCCAACCCACACGCGTGGAGATGTTATCGTGCATGTACCCATTGACTCTAAGACTCTGGGATGGAAAAAGTTGGTGGTGATTAGTAGGGCACCATAGCTCATAGCTCATCTTCCATAGCTCATCTTCCAACCCACACGCGTGGAGATGTTATCGTGCATGTAGCCACTGACTCTAAGACTCTGGGATGGAAAAAGTTGGCGGTGGTCAGCAGGGCAATCTTTAAGGTTTCCATAGCTCATCTTCCAACCCACACGGGTGGTGATGTTATCGTGCATGTACCCATTGACTCTAAGACTCTGGGATGGAAAAAGTTGGCGGTGATTAGTAGGGCACCATAGCTCATAGCTCATCTTCCATAGCTCATCTTCCAACCCACAAGCGTGGAGATGTTATCGTGCATGTACCCATTGACTCTAAGACTCTGGGATGGAAAAAGTTGGCGGTGATTAGTAGGGCAATTTTGAAGGTTTCCATAGCTCATTTTCCAACCCACACGCGTGGAGATGTTATCGTGCATGTACCTATTGACTCTAAGACTCTGGGATGGAAAAAGTTGGCGGTGATTAGTAGGGCACCATAGCTCATAGCTGATCTTCCATAGCTCATCTTCCAACCCACACGCGTGGAGAAGTTATCGTGCATGTACGCATTGACTCTAAGACTCTGGGATGGAAAAAGTTGGCGGTGATTAGTAGGGCACCATAGCTCATAGCTCATCTTCCATAGCTCATCTTCCAACCCACACGCGTGGAGATGTTATCGTGCATGTACCCACTGACTCTAAGACTCTGGGATGGAAAAAGTTGGCGGTGATTAGTAGGGCAATTTTGAAGGTTTCCATAGCTCATCTTCCAACCCACACGCGTGGAGATGTTATCGTGCATGTACCCATTGACTCTAAGACTCTGGGATGGAAAAAGTTGGCGGTGATTAGTAGGGCAATTTTGAAGGTTTCCATAGCTCATCTTCCAACCCACACGCGTGGAGATGTTATCGTGCATGTACGCATTGACTCTAAGACTCTGGGATGGAAAAAGTTGGCGGTGATTAGTAGGGCACCATAGCTCATAGCTCATCTTCCAACCCACACGCGTGGAGATGTTATCGTGCATGTACCCATTGACTCTAAGACTCTGGATGGAAAAAGTTGGCGGTGATTAGTAGGGCACCATAGCTCATAGCTCATCTTCCATAGCTCATCTTCCATAGCTCATCTTCCAACCCACACGGGTGGTGATGTAATCGTGCATGTACCCATTGACTCTGAGACTCTGGGATGGCAAAAGTTGGCGGTGATTAGTAGGGCACCATAGCTCATAGCTCATCTTCCATAGCTCATTTTCCAACCCACACGCGTGGAGATGTTATCGTGCATGTACCCATTGACTCTAAGACTCTGGGATGGAAAAAGTTGGCCGTGGTCAGTAGGGCAATTTTGAAGGTTTCCATAGCTCATCTTCCAACCCACACGCGTGGAGATGTTATCGTGCATGTACCCATTGACTCTAAGACTCTGGGATGGAAAAAGTTGGCGGTGATTAGTAGGGCAATTTTGAAGGTTTCCATAGCTCATCTTCCAACCCACACGCGTGGAGATGTTATCGTGCATGTACCCATTGACTCTGAGACTCTGGGATGGCAAAAGTTGGCGGTGATTAGTAGGGCACCATAGCTCATAGCTCATCTTCCATAGCTCATCTTCCAACCCACACGCGTGGAGATGTTATCGTGCATGTACCCATTGACTCTAAGACTCTGGGATGGAAAAAGTTGGCGGTGATTAGTAGGGCACCATAGCTCATAGCTCATCTTCCATAGCTCATCTTCCATAGCTCATCTTCCAACCCACACGGGTGGTGATGTTATCGTGCATGTACCCATTGACTCTGAGACTCTGGGATGGCAAAAGTTGGCGGTGATTAGTAGGGCACCATAGCTCATAGCTCATCTTCCATAGCTCATCTTCCATAGCTCATTTTCCAACCCACACGCGTGGAGATGTTATCGTGCATGTACCCATTGACTCTAAGACTCTGGGATGGAAAAAGTTGGTGGTGATTAGTAGGGCACCATAGCTCATAGCTCATCTTCCATAGCTCATCTTCCAACCCACACGCGTGGAGATGTTATCGTGCATGTAGCCACTGACTCTAAGACTCTGGGATGGAAAAAGTTGGCGGTGGTCAGCAGGGCAATCTTTAAGGTTTCCATAGCTCATCTTCCAACCCACACGGGTGGTGATGTTATCGTGCATGTACCCATTGACTCTAAGACTCTGGGATGGAAAAAGTTGGCGGTGATTAGTAGGGCACCATAGCTCATAGCTCATCTTCCATAGCTCATCTTCCAACCCACAAGCGTGGAGATGTTATCGCGCATGTACCCATTGACTCTGAGACTCTGGGATGGAAAAAGTTGGCGGTGATTAGTAGGGCAATTTTGAAGGTTTCCATAGCTCATTTTCCAACCCACACACGTGGAGATGTTATCGTGCATGTACCTATTGACTCTAAGACTCTGGGATGGAAAAAGTTGGCGGTGATTAGTAGGGCACCATAGCTCATAGCTGATCTTCCATAGCTCATCTTCCAACCCACACGCGTGGAGAAGTTATCGTGCATGTACGCATTGACTCTAAGACTCTGGGATGGAAAAAGTTGGCGGTGATTAGTAGGGCACCATAGATCATAGCTCATCTTCCATAGCTCATCTTCCAACCCACACGCGTGGAGATGTTATCGTGCATGTACCCACTGACTCTAAGACTCTGGGATGGAAAAAGTTGGCGGTGATTAGTAGGGCAATTTTGAAGGTTTCCATAGCTCATCTTCCAACCCACACGCGTGGAGATGTTATCGTGCATGTACCCATTGACTCTAAGACTCTGGGATGGAAAAAGTTGGCGGTGATTAGTAGGGCAATTTTGAAGGTTTCCATAGCTCATCTTCCAACCCACACGCGTGGAGATGTTATCGTGCATGTACGCATTGACTCTAAGACTCTGGGATGGAAAAAGTTGGCGGTGATTAGTAGGGCACCATAGCTCATAGCTCATCTTCCAACCCACACGCGTGGAGATGTTATCGTGCATGTACCCATTGACTCTAAGACTCTGGATGGAAAAAGTTGGCGGTGATTAGTAGGGCACCATAGCTCATAGCTCATCTTCCATAGCTCATCTTCCAACCCACACGGGTGGTGATGTTATCGTGCATGTACCCATTGACTCTGAGACTCTGGGATGGCAAAAGTTGGCGGTGATTAGTAGGGCACCATAGCTCATAGCTCATCTTCCATAGCTCATTTTCCCAACCCACACGCGTGGAGATGTTTATCGTGCATGTACCTATTGACTCTAAGACTCTGGATGGAAAAAGTTGGCCGTGGTCAGTAGGGCAATTTTGAAGGTTTCCATAGCTCATCTTCCAACCCACACGCGTGGAGATGTTATCGTGCATGTACCCATTGACTCTAAGACTCTGGGATGGAAAAAGTTGGCGGTGATTAGTAGGGCAATTTTGAAGGTTTCCATAGCTCATCTTCCAACCCACACGCGTGGAGATGTTATCGTGCATGTACCCATTGACTCTGAGACTCTGGGATGGAAAAAGTTGGCGTTGAGTAGTAGGGCACCAAAGCTCATAGCTCATCTTCCATAGCTCATCTTCCAACCCACACGCGTGGAGATGTTATCGTGCATGTACCCATTGACTCTAAGACTCTGGGATGGAAAAAGTTGGCGGTGATTAGTAGGGCACCATAGCTCATAGCTCATCTTCCATAGCTCATCTTCCATAGCTCATCTTCCAACCCACACGGGTGGTGATGTTATCGTGCATGTACCCATTGACTCTGAGACTCTGGGATGGCAAAAGTTGGCGGTGATTAGTAGGGCACCATAGCTCATAGCTCATCTTCCATAGCTCATCTTCCATAGCTCATCTTCCAACCCACACGCGTGGAGATGTTATCGTGCATGTAGCCACTGACTCTGAGACTCTGGGATGGAAAAAGTTGGCGGTGATTAGTAGGGCAATTTTGAAGGTTTCCATAGCTCATCTTCCAACCCACAACGCGTGGAGATGTTATCGTGCATGTACCCATTGACTCTAAGACTCTGGGATGGAAAAAGTTGGCGGTGATTAGTAGGGCACCATAGCTCATAGCTCATCTTCCATAGCTCATCTTCCATAGCTCATCTCCCAACCCACACGCGTGGAGATGTTATCGTGCATGTACCCACTGACTCTAAGACTCTGGGATGAAAAAGTTGGCGGTGATTAGTAGGGCACCATAGCTCATAGCTCATCCTTCCATAGCTCATCTTCCAACCCACACGCGTGGAGATGTTATCGTGCATGTACCTATTGACTCTAAGACTCTCTGGGATGGAAAAAGTTGGCGGTGGTCAGCAGGGCAATTTTTAAGGTTTCCATAGCTCATCTTCCAACCCACACGGGTGTGATGTTATCGTGCATGTACCCATTGACTCTAAGACTCTGGGATGGCAAAAGTTGGCGGTGATTAGTAGGGCACCATAGCTCAAAGCTCATCTTCCATAGCTCATTTTCCAACCCACACGGGTGGTGATGTTATCGTGCATGTACCCACTGACTCTAAGACTCTGGGATGTGAAAAAGTTGGCGGTGATTAGTAGGGCACCATAGCTCATAGCTCATCTTCCATAGCTCATTTTCCAACCCACACGCGTGGAGATGTTATCGTGCATGTACCCATTGACTCTGAGACTCTGGGATGGAAAAAGTTGGCGGTGGTCAGTAGGGCAATTTTTAAGGTTTCCATAGCTAATTTTCCAACCCCCACGTGTGGAGGATGTTATCGTGCATGTACCCATTGACTCTAAGACTCTGGGATGGAAAAAGTTGGCGGTGATTAGTAGGGCACCATAGCTCATAGCTCATCTTCCATAGCTCATCTTCCAACCCACACGCGTGGAGATGTTATCGTGCATGTACCCACTGACTCTAAGACTCTGGGATGGAAAAAGTTGGCGGTGATTAGTAGGGCACCATAGCTCATAGCTCATCTTCCATAGCTCATCTTCCAACCCACACGCGTGGAGATGTTATCGTGCATGTAGCCACTGACTCTGAGACTCTGGGATGGAACAAGTTGGCGGTGATTAGTAGGGCAATTTCGAAGGTTTCCATAGCTCATCTTCCAACCCACACGCGTGGAGATGTTATCGTGCATGTACCCATTGACTCTAAGACTCTGGGATGGAAAAAGTTGGCGGTGATTAGTAGGGCACCATAGCTCATACCTCATCTTCCATAGCTCATCTTCCATAGCTCATCTTCCGACCCACACGCGTGGAGATGTTATCGTGCATGTACCCATTGACTCTAAGATTCTGGGATGGAAAAAGTTGGCGGTGATTAGTAGGGCACCATAGCTCATAGCTCATCTTCCATAGCTCATCTTCCATAGCTCATCTTCCAACCCACACGGGTGGTGATGTTATCGTGCATGTACCCATTGACTCTGAGACTCTGGGATGGCAAAAGTTGGCGGTGATTAGTAGGGCACCATAGCTCATAGCTCATCTTCCATAGCTCATCTTCCATAGCTCATCTTCCATAGCTCATTTTCCATAGCTCATCTTCCAACCCACACGCGTGGAAATGTTATCGTGCATGTAGCCACTGACTCTGAGACTCTGGGATGGAAAAAGTTGGCGTTGAGTAGTAGGGCACCATAGCTCATAGCTCATCTTCCATAGCTCATCTTCCAACCCACACGCGTGAAGATGTTATCGTGCATGTACCCACTGACTCTAAGACTCTGGGATGAAAAAGTTGGCGGTGATTAGTAGGGCACCATAGCTCATAGCTCATCTTCCAACCCACACGCGTGGAGATGTTATCGTGCATGTACCCATTGACTCTGAGACTCTGGGATGGAAAAAGTTGGCGTTGAGTAGTAGGGCACCATAGCTCATAGCTCATCTTCCATAGCTCATCTTCCAACCCACACGCGTGGAGATGTTATCGTGCATGTACCCATTGACTCTGAGACTCTGGGATGGAAAAAGTTGGCGGTGATTAGTAGGGCAATTTGAAGGTTTCCATAGCTCATCTTCCAACCCACACGCGTGGAGATGTTATCGTGCATGTACCCATTGACTCTAAGACTCTGGGATGGAAAAAGTTGGCGGTGATTAGTAGGGCACCATAGCTCAAAGCTCATCTTCCATAGCTCATCTTCCATAGCTCATCTTCCAACCCACACGCCGTGGAGATGTTATCGTGCATGTACCCACTGACTCTAAGACTCTGGGATGGAAAAAGTTGGCGGTGATTAGTAGGGCACCATAGCTCATAGCTCATCTTCCATAGCTCATCTTCCAACCCACACGCGTGGAGATGTTATCGTGCATGTACCTATTGACTCTGAGACTCTGGGATGGAAAAAGTTGGCGGTGGTCAGCAGGGCAATTTTTAAGGTTTCCATAGCTCATCTTCCAACCCACACGGGTGGTGATGTTATCGTGCATGTACCCATTGACTCTGAGACTCTGGGATGGCAAAAGTTGGCGGTGATTAGTAGGGCACCATAGCTCAAAGCTCATCTTCCATAGCTCATTTTCCAACCCACACGGGTGGTGATGTTATCGTGCATGTACCCACTGACTCTAAGACTCTGGGATGGAAAAAGTTGGCGGTGATTAGTAGGGCACCATAGCTCATAGCTCATCTTCCATAGCTCATTTTCCAACCCACACGCGTGGAGATGTTATCGTGCATGTACCCATTGACTCTAAGACTCTGGGATGGAAAAAGTTGGCGGTGATTAGTAGGGCAATTTTGAAGGTTTCCATAGCTCATCTTCCAACCACACGCGTGGAGATGTTATCGTGCATGTACCCA